>JAHWLE010000457.1:0-22485 GCA_024679135.1 Phytophthora foliorum | reverse complement strand
CTCCCCCCTCCCCCCCACGACGCCCCCTTCCCCTCTGCGCCCGCTCCCCGCCATGGACTCCAAGGTCTGGCAGCGAGCCGCCGCGGACCTGAACCCGCCGGGCGTGCCCAACTCGTTCCGCCACGCCAAGAACCAGCAGAACATCGCCAGTGTCCTGCTGCGTCGAGAGTTTGGAGGCTCCAGACGCCAGAAGAGCGTGCGAGCCGTCGGAGAGGACAGGGAGGAGAATTTCTGGGCCGAGAGCGAAAGCGCAGCCAAGGTGCGCACAATTGCAGGCCAGTCGGGACGGAGGGAGAGAATGTAACACAACTGTGCTTTTGTGTGGGGGACAGCACCAGAGTCGGTACTTCGAGCTGCCACAGACCACCAAGTCCACGATCTCCATCGCTATTAGTCCTGATGGGTGCGTTGCTGAACAAGGGAATGATCCTGCGGAATGGAGTGTGGAGGCTGATAATATTTGGTGTTTGGTGCAGGAAAACTTTCGCGTCGACGCACGGAGACCATACCGTCAAGATCATTTGCATCGAGACGGGAAAAGTACTGCAGGTAGGGCAAACCACATTCCTTGGCTGTTGATTTCTGCGAGATGGAGAACCTGATGAAACGTTATCGTGGTGAACTTGTTGTGTAGACGCTGGTGGGCCACCCCCGAACTCCATGGAGTGTCAAGTTTCATCCCACAGATCCACGCTATGTAGCCTCTGGTTGTCTAGGATTCCAAGTTCGGTACGTTGGGTGCCGATGACCTTTGCCAGATCTGTGCCACTCATAGCTGGTGTCTCCATTTTTTTTATTATTGACAGATTTTGGGATATTGAAACTGGCCGCTGTCTATACGTATCTACACTTCGCCATGCGATCATCTCGATTTCTTTCCACCCGTCTGGCGATATCTTAGCTATTGCCAGTGGAACCTGTGTCTACACATGGGATTATCAGGTAAGCATCTCACGCGATAAATTATTTTGGAGTAGCTCACGGGAGACTGACATTTTTATTTTTCGTAGCACACGTGCCCGCGCATTGCAATGTTCAGCTATCAAACCTTACGATCGGTCACGTTCTTGCCTGATCCATCCAAAATCATGGTTGGAGAAGCTAATGAGCGCTATGTGGTACGTTGCAGCACAGGATAGTATACTTGTCCATGGTATGATAATTTATTATGCTTGTTGTCGTGTTTGCTCTTGCTTGCACAGAGGCCACAAGGCCAAGCCCCGCCGTCTGATCTAACCGTCACACTGACTATGTGGGACTTCGATCCGTCGTGGGCGCTATCCGCGGAGCCGCTACTGACGAAGAAAGCGATGAACAATAGCCGCGTCATTCTTTCACATGCCCTGATCTACAACGACGGTGGATTTGATATTTCGCGCTGTGGCCGCTACTTAGCGATATGTGCTGATTTTTCCTTGCGGCAAGCTGAAAAAGAGGTGGAAATGGAAGCTGAGACTGAAGCCACCACCGATTTGGAGACAATCTTATCCAACGTACCAGCAACACAAGAGACGGGTGGAGGTGCAACGAGTCCTAGTGATGATGTAAACGACGTCTCTGTATCGAACCCTCAAGCCACAACGTCGAATGAAAGCAGCTCATCATCTGGTAATGCAGCAGCAGCGCGGACAACGAGGATCAATGTTGCTACGCCACAAGCGCTGCCCACAACGATGCCGTTATCTCTTCCAATTCACCCGCCGCCGCCACGACTTGTACCAATCTCTGGGATGCACACGGGTGCCCCGAATATGCTGGCGGCCCTGCAGTCAGCAGCTGCAGATTTGTCACTTACTATGGATCAGTATATGAACCAGCAGATACGACGCGTTAGGCCCCGGCTTCACCCTCCACACAGTGTTCAACGATACACTACGGCACTTGAGCCAGCACGGAGTACTGCGGTCCCCGCAGCCGTCCCACAACAGAGATATTCGCAGATTCGACCAAACATTGCGCTTAGTCGGACGCGCTTCACTAGGAACCAGCGCAACCGGCGGGGACGATTATCATCAGAGAACCAGTCGACTTGGTTGGCATTGATATCCCTGGACCCAGAACAACTTGGTCGTGTCATCCAGACATGCCACTTGGCTGAGACCGCCGCAGGTGGTGTCACTTCAGTGAAAATTTCGCCGACTTCAGCTTATGTATTGCTCGGCTATGGTGTACGAGACCGTATACAACGGTGAGTCTTCATCGTTTCTGGCTGTTGGCGTCTCGGTGTACTCACTTGCTTGTTTATTTGGTACCTCTAGTGAAACCGAGTTTCCAGTTCATCGTGTAACGCGTATCTATCGGTGGGAAGATATGACGTTACTGTCACATGTGGAGAGCGCAATGGATGATGTAAATATTGCACTGTTCAGCCCAATTTGCGGCGGTGGCTTCTTGTACGGCACCAAACAGGGCAAGCTCCGAGTCTGTAATACCTTCCGAGGTGACTTCCATGATGAAGAGAACTGCAACGTCTTGGATGGCCCGCGCCGTTGCCATTACGACCAAAACGTCAATGGTGATGATGATAATGATGACGATGAAGACGCCGATTTAGGGGAGGAGGAGGATGACGAGGAAGATGAAGATGAGGAAAGTGCCGATGACGATGAGGAGGATATGGAGGGGGACGAAGAAGAAGACGAAGGTAACACTGAGGGAAATGGAGACGAGGACGCTGATATGGGCGAGTAGCGCCCTCGGAGTGTTTGATAATTCTAATTAGTCACATGTTTGAAGTTGAAGGAAGCGTTCGTTGATAAATGTTTGTTTGTGTGTTAGCACTGATTCATCGTAGTCTTACTGTTCATCATCGGCAATACGAGCTTTGTCGGTTCCGTGGCCGAACGTTTTCCCCAGGAACATCTCCTTGTCAAAGTCGCTACCAACAAACTGCGCTTTGTCAACCTTCCGCGCACGGTTGATCAAGTCGGCCGTTTCCTGGCGGTGAGCTTTCTGGCTCAGATCACTATCCTCTCCACCGCAGCCCCACACCTCAATGGCTTCAACGACGAATTGTTCACTCGACGACAAACGACCTACCTCGAAGGATAGACACTTCGGCGTGGTGTAGCTGTGCTCGTCCATGTCTTCGCTCAGGAACAACCGGAATTTGTCGGTTGACCCTCCCATTCCAAGTCCACGCGGTAGTGCAAACCCCTTGGAGTTCAGATACATATAGTTTTCATTCGCACCGCTCGCAGACACTCGATAAATGTTAATCTCAGGCGTCATTCGGAAAAGAAAGCACCCGTTGCCTCCATAGTAGCGGCTAGACTCCTTCCACTCGGTATCACAAAACATTCCGAACACAGCTAGATGATGGCCATGTCAGTACGAAAGAAAAACGCGTTACAGGACAGCAATTGTCAAAGCTTACCTCCTTGGGTATCTTGAATGACTGTGAGAGTCGGCCCAGAGTAGCCCAAAATGTGATAGCTTAGACGGTTGAAACTCAATCCATCCTGTGCACTCGTGTAAAGTCGGCTAAGCGATGTCTGCAGTGACGTGGTGACGGTAGATAAGGCCACGAAATGTGATCTGCAAGAAAAAGTAGGAAAATAAGTAATGAACCACAAATTTTGCCTGGCAGCGTCAAAATCTCACCTGGACAGGATACCGCTTTTATGGGGCAGCCGTGGTGCCTCATACGATGGCCTAGCCAGCGACTCGAAGCACTTGCGCGCCATCCACGACATGAAAATCGTGTAAAGAAGCGGAAACTGCGCTCCAATCCATCGGACAAAGTCGTCACTCGACGTTTGAGTAGATCCCGCGGAAGGAGGCATCGCAACACGGGCTAAGGCCTTCGCCACAGCAATCGTTCGCTCCACGTCTTCAACTTCTTCCCCTTCAGCCATCACCAAGACAGCGAACAGCAGCTGGCTGAGCTGTTGCTTTGTCATCCCATTTGCTTTCGTATCCACCGCAAACAGTCGGAATAGAGACCGACAAATCGACTGCGATGACGCTCGGACACATTGCGCCACTGCAAATGCAAAAGATGCAAGACCGTTCAGTTCACCCGTCCATCGAGCTAGGCAACATTCCTTCTAATTGTTTTCACCTCCTTGTGCAAAGTTCACCATTTGCAGCTTGCCCTCTTTCCCAGTAGCTTGTCCGCTTTCACTTGTCTGTAGACACAGCAGGTACAAGGCGGTCCCCAGTCCACGACACGACGCAGTGAGCTCCTCCGACGCCGCGGCAGGCATCGGCAACTCCAACCACCTCTGCAGCAGCAAATATTAGCTCTATACCCTAATTCAGACAGTATTAGGCGTGCGTGCCTGCAGATTGGCGGTCGCCGCAGCTTCCGAGGGCGCAGTCGCAACTGCCGCGTCGAATTTCGCCTTCAGACACTGGAACTCCTGCGCAAAAAGGCACAAAAGATCATCAGCATCTTGCACCGCCACTTGTAGCCGTCAGCAGCGCCGCACTTCGTCGCTGAACGGGCCCTTCCACTCGCCCGCGCGGGCTCCGGCGCTGCTCCCCGTGTTGCCCATGCCCACTTGGTTTTCTCTTGAGACACCCTGACGTACTTCTCAGAATCTGAGTCTGTCCTACTCAGATCTGATCAGGTCGTCCCTTCGATCTTGTCCGTTCTATTTCGAAGCGGTTCTATAAATAGCTCAAGTTGAACTGGAAGCCGGACCATTTCTCACTTCCGAAGCTCCTCGTCCGTTGCATGTGGAGCATGAGCAGGTTCTCGTCGCTGGCCTGCGCGGCGCTTGTGCTGGCCCCTGCTGCGGCCGACGAGTGCTCCAGCACGTGCGGCACTCCGTCGGGGCTCGAGTTCTGCTCCCACGTCTCGTTCGCGGTCTGCGGCGGCGACTCCTCGTACGACGAGCTGGACGCCGCGGCCCAATTGGCCTTCCGATCCTGGAGCAGCGTCAACGCCAGCGAGTCTCCTCTCGCTGCATTGCCACAGTATCAGGCCTTGAGTCAAGAGAAGCTCCAGTCGACCGTCCAGATGCTGGACCTCACGAACACCAGCAGCCCGTGCGGCGCCTTCCTGCGCCGAATGGAGTGCGCTGTGCACTTCCCAGTGTGTGAGGTTCGCGACGTGTCCCGAGTTTGCTTGGCGTCGTGCCAGTCGACAGTGCACTCGCAGTGCCCAGGACTCGGCAACATGTGCGCGACGTTCGACGAAACGCAGGTGGAGACCAAGGCCACCAAGTGCTTCAAGGTCAGCTACGCCGGCCCGGCCATGGGCATGTGGGTTGCCGGCTTCCTCATCTCACTCGTCTTCTCCGTACTCAACTCGGTGGGAATCAACTTGCAGAAGCTGTCCATGTCGCGCAATGACGCGGCCGAAGTCAAGAAGACGACGCTCAAGCAGCCACTCTGGATGCTGGGCTTCGGACTCGTGTGTCTCGGGTCGCTGCTGGACTTTGTGGCCTTTGGCATGGCGCCACAGACCTTGTTGGCTCCACTTGCAGCACTGTCGCTCGTATGGAATATGCTCATTGCACCCATTTTTCACAAGGAGAAGGTCACACGACAGAATATGCTGGCGACTGCCATCATTTTCATTGGTGTGACGTTGACAGTGATTTTTGCAGGACATAGCACGCCGTCCTACGAGTTGGAAGACCTCATTCGCCTGTACCAGCAACCGGCCATGTATGCTTATATCACGCTAATCGTGTGCTTCTTGGGGGGATTATTCACTTTCTGCCGCTATATCGAGCGCACGCACAATTTTGAAGAAGGGCTTTTCCACATCATTTGCTATGGTGGCATTGCTGGAACGTTTGGCGGCCAGTCGGTGCTGATGGCTAAGTCAACTGTAGAGCTGCTTAAGAGTGCTATCTGGGGTGACTCCGGTTTTTACATGTTCACACAATTCACCTCGTACGTGATCATTGCTGGTCTGGGTGCTTGTCTAGGATTCCAAGTCCACTTCCTCAACGGCGGACTGGCGCGCTTCGATGCACTGGTAGTGATACCAGTCTACCAGAGCTTCTGGATCCTCACGAGTGTGCTGGGAGGCATCATGTACTTTGAAGAGTACGTGAGTATGACACGGACGCAAATGCTGATGTTCACCATTGGAGGGTGTGTCACCATTTTGGGAATCATCGTGCTTCTCAAGACAAGACACTCTGGTGAAACCGGACAATACGTTGAACTGGTACGGAATCCTTGCTTGTTCGTCATGCAGTTGTGTCAACATTTGTTCTTGCTACTGGTCACTAATATTGCACGTGGGTTTGGCCATTTAGGCTCTCACACCGACATCCGCGTGGACTGTGGATGATTCCGATGATGACGAAGAAGTGGAGCTAAAGCTGCCGCAGAGCCCCAACCTTGCCCTCGAGAAGGGAGGCGTTGGTGCCAGGGTAGCACCAGGTGCTGTTGCACCTATTTCCCCGAAGAAAATGGTCGATAAGGATGACTCCGCTGTCGCAGCGGCGATTTATCAGTCGAAATCTGCCTCACCTACAGGTGGCAGTCGCGTCAGTGCCAAGACAAAGGACTTCGATGACGATGAAGAGGAAGAGGACTTTATTTAACTGAAGCAGCGGGCCGTATTAGAATCTGCCTCGCTCGTGTGTGCGGCGACAGCGCAAACCATGGAGAGTGCCCGGTTATTTAGAACTCCAATGCCATTGAGCGAATTTTATAGAGCTAAAACTTATGCTTGAAGCGCATGCCTACTGCGGTGAATTGGCGTTGTCAATAAAACTAACAACCAGTTCCACCAGCGATGGTCAAACAGGACGTGGACGGGAAAATGGTCATAAGGTACGTCACGATGGCCCAGACGAAGCAAAAGGTGAAGACGACAATGGTGACAATGCCAGCCCATTGACTCTTGCCTCCCGTGCGCTTGAGCTCGATTGTCTCGGCTTTCTGTCGTGGCAAGAGGAAAACCCAAGCGATGGAGCAGATCTGAAAGCCGTAGGCGATGAGGTAACAGTACGTCACCTGGTTGCGGACGTAGGTATCGTCGACCTGCAGGTAGGCCTTGCCAGTGTCAAAGTGTGCGTCGATGTTCTTGTAGATGACTGTGCCGAAAGGAGAGGCGATGGTCTGGCACGTGGTGATAAGGCCGAAGACGGCTGCTTCATTTCCACCTTCGACAATTTCAATCGTCGCGTACTGCGAAACAATCTTGGAAATCGTGCTCGGGACTTCTTCAAGCAGAGGAGGACCGAGCCACACCCACTGACTCCGGTAGACATCCCAAATCGTGAAAAATGTTGGGAAGCTATCCACAAAGACAACGGATAGCTAAGTGATGACGATGATGGTGCGCCAATTCCAGGTGAGACCATATCGCTTGATCATGTAGAGCGAGACCGCAGAAATGATTGCGGCAAGAATGCTGGAGATGGCATCGTTCACAGGCTCCACCTTGGCCCAATGACTCTCGATAGGACTCACCGCTGTCACGCTCATGAGTGAAAATACGAAATAGAAGAATCGGAAGGCAATAAGCTGGTAAACCACGCGGTGTTGCAGCAAGTCGAACAGTAGACGCATGTAGTCACGGAAGGGCTTCGCTGGTTCCTTAGACTCAGCCACGAAAAACCAGGACGACACAGTGGTAATAAGCGCGGCAGCAGCACAAATAGCGGAGATAGCGTTAACACTCATGGACCCCCAGAATGACCCACCGAAGTCCTCACCGTTGAGCCCAAAACCAACCATGGCAGACGACAGAATGGATATGACTTGCTTGAAAACCTGCATCATGGTAAGTGCTGAGCCCCGGACTTCTTCGGGTTCACGTTGAGCAAACTCGATAACTACACCGTCGGAAGCAGCAATGGCCATGGTCATCCCAAGATTGGCGAAGATCATGAGAAGAATAAACTTGGTTCCAGCCTCGGGTGCGTCTTCGTTGATGAGCGCAATTTGATCGCTTGTGAGGTTAGCGGCGGCAACATACGCGAGACCGGGATATCCATAGTACGGATCACCGGTGGGGAAGATGGCCATGAGCAGCAGACAAATCGTGGCGAAGATCCACCCGAAGACCATGTATGGGCGACGGCGATAGCCCCAAATTGGAAAGCAATCCGACAGGATGCCGAAGAACATCCGAAAGCTCCACGGGATGCGAACAAGCACTTTAGCCGATGCCGTCGCAGTGCCAGACATACGAAGGTAATTGTTGAGGAATGGATACACCAAACCGTAGATGGTGCCGTTGATCACCCAACGCGCCGTACTGGATCAGGATACCGATCGACTCGCGACTGTAGATGTCTGGAGGCCCGCCCGGACGCAGGGCCCCGCCTTCGAGAGCATCTGGGGTCTTAAGCTCTTGGAAGTTGCTGGGCGATGCGAGCGAGAGTGCAGTTAGCTTGGAATTGTTGGTTGGTGTGGGAGCGTCGGTTGCGGTGGCCATGCTGGAGCCTGGGACGATAGCAGGAAAGTTCACAACTGAGTGTCAAGCTCGTCTCTAAGAGAGGAGAGAGCGCTCGTAGACCCCAAACTTGCGCTGGCAGAAGCCTCCAACGTGACCTGTCATTGTCATGGCAGCGATCGACCGGATGGTGCATTGCTATTCACCAGTCTTGTGGTTTGTCACGTGAACGGACCTGCCGTCCCACAGTGAACACGTGCCATTTACTAATGGCATTGCATCTACTAAAGCGCGTGTGACTCAAACCAATCAGGTTGCCATGAACATGTCGAATGGTGTCGAGAAATGCATGTGCAGGGTCTGCAGGGTCCCTGCTGAGACTATTGTCAACACTACGATCATAACGTACATGTGCAACGACTGGCAGCTTAATCCTGCGTTAGTCGCATCCTCCCTAGTTTCATCATGCGAGGTCGTCTGTCAGCCTGGCAGTGCCAGGACAGGTCTCAGCTTGGCGTTTCATATCCTGCCTTGAAATCCACCAGCACGACTTTTCAAGCTCACTAGCCTGTCGTCTCCATTTGTGCTCGAGCCGTCCACTGTGGACTCCACAGCCATGGCGTCTAAGTATGCGAAGCCAATGCAGATTCCTGCCAATTTCCCCGACATCCTGCGCAACTTTACACGCGAGGTACTGCGACAGCAGGGCAAGGTTGAGACGAAAGAGGCCATTTACGCTTTCGGGTCGCAGTATTTCAAAGAGCTTGCTGCGAAGCAAACCGGTGCGAACAAGGCCGTCAACGACGCAGCCATGAGCGCTTTGACGCCGGTGTACATCAAAATGGAGGAAGAAGCCATCAAAGAGTTAATGCTCGTTGCATTCAACGATGCACAGCAGCAGGATGGAGGTATGGTCACTTACGAGCAGTTCAAACAGGTAAGGAAAGCGAAAGTAGGCATAGCAGAGGATAATGAGTATCCGCTCAAAGACTTGTGGTACTTTGAACGCAGATACTGGATGGTCTAGGCGAGCAGCTACAGCTCTCCCCCACTGAACTGAAAGCACTTTATGCTGAGGCTGACGAAAACGAGGAAGGTGTCATCAGTTGCGCAGGTACTGTCTATTCAAACGCGAAGTCGATGGTATGACATAACCTGGCATGTGCATTGCTTGTGTTGGCAATTCCTACAGACTTCCTGCCATTGAGCGTCCAGGCACTATTGCAGCTTCGTACAAGCCACACACAGCGGTTAGCTCGCATTGAAAGTTTCAGCAAGCGAGAAGCGGAGTTTCTCTTGCATGGCATGATGCAGGACGAAATGGAGAGTATTTTGCGTGAGACTTTCCAGCGTGCTGACAAGGATGAAGTTGGCGCACTCACTCGTCTAACGTTCATGGATGCGATTCGAGAAGCCGACCTTGGATTCACGCGCCGTGAAGTGAACATCCTCATGTCAGAAACACCTGCAGCAGAGGATGATCCAAACATTGTCGTTTATCAGGACTTTGTCCCAATTTGCTTCACTCTTCTAAAGGATGCCTACGTTCAAGGCGTCTTGGAAGGGCACAACAACCCAGACTGGATTGCGCAGTACCTCACAGAAGTATTCGCAAGTGGAGACACGGAAAACACAGGGTTGCTCACAGTTGCTGAGATTGCTCGCTTGTTCCGTGCCGCCGATGTTGGCCTCACAAGAATGCAAATTATCGCTGTGATGGCCGAGACTCAAGAAGACAACACCGGTTTCGTCAACTATGAAAGGTTTGCAGCGCAAATCTCGGGAATGGTGCTTGCACTCGCTAACGTCGACAGCCAGCAGACCTATGCCGCCTATCTACAGCGGTATCGCAAAACGAGCGAGTACTACACAGTTTTGGAACTGAACCAACACACTTTCGAGCAAACACTATCGCGTGCATTAGAAGCAGCTGATGAAGGCCACCGCGGAGTACTCGTACGCGATGAAGTTGTTGCAACCATTCGAAATGCATTCCCAGAGATCACTGATCGCCAGTTGCGCTCACTTTTGGCGCTCTCAGACCCTGACGAGATGGGTGAGCTCGACTACAACCTCATCACTCTCTCCGCATTTCAAGCACTGCAAAAGCTGCAGGAGTACGACATGATGATTGCCGAGGTGTAGTACGTGCCGTAGTCGATCCAGAGTAGCCTATCAGGCGAAAAAAACCAACGATACCCAAAAACTCGGTCGGCAAAAACAACACTTCTTCTTGTATTCCACAATACATAATCTATCTATCAGACCCCCATAGTACATGTATAGCTGGAGTCAAAACTAACGGATGCCGAAGATACCATCAAAATGTCACGCATTTTTCGCTGAAAGCGCTCAGCGTACAATTTGGGTGGAGCCGCCGAAATGCCCAAGCCGTCATGACGCAGCACAAGCGTCTTCCACAAGCGCTCCATTCGTTTGCTCCACGTCCAAGTTTGTAGCATATCAACCACTCCGAGCGTGTAGTAGTCTGGTCCAACCACAACACACGCCTGGTAGCCCCGCTTTTCGACCGTTCTCGTTCCAATCCACTGGGAGCCATCAACAGTGCTCGAGTCCATATCGACCGGTCCATACGACACAGAGTTGTAGCGTCGTGCCGAGCGGCCAAGAAATGGCGTGTCGTCTTGGATCCTAACGTTGCTTTCGTCGTACTGGTTCACGACGGAGTACCTGCAATTGCGGCTGAACTTTCTCCGGTTTCCAGACTCCACTTCATCCAAGTCCTCATCGCTAGACACTTCGGTCTGGTCCGCGCCATCCGTAACGACAGACAAGAAGGAGTCGCTGCTTTCAGGGTGGCACACTGGGTAGTTCACTTTGCGCTTTGTCGGTGACAGCTTCCTGCTGTCCATACCTGAGTGCTCCACCACGTATTTCGTGTTATGAACACTCAACAGCAAACTATAGTCCATAATGCCTTGCTCACGCAGGAAATTGCTATCACTTTCAAGTTGACGAACAAGTGCCTCAGCTGTAAATACAAACATTAAAACAAAGGGGGTTAGTTTCTCAGTGTTTGCAACGCATCTTTCATATTTTGCTGAGCATCACGCTTACCTGTATCCGATTGCACTCGCAGTTTTCGATGAAAATCATTGTCTTTCAAAACAATGTGGGGAAGGTGATTTCCACGGATGCTATACTCGCAGCTCTCATGCGTTCCATACTGGAAGGCATTGCTGCAGTATGTGCAAATGACCGTTTTTCCTGGAGGAATCGCCTGGGATTTGTTAACAAACACGTCGTATACTGTTAGCTCATGTCTGTCTCGAATGCATAAAGCCATATCGTACCGGAGCATTGCGATCAACCCAAGATCCCTTAATGTCGAAGAACTGGTGCATACTCGTACGGCCCATAACGTTCCCCATCACGACGAAGCTAAACACCTGGCCATACATCTCGATGGAGTGACAGCCGTAGAATCGTGTCAAGTGTGAGTCTGGATTTTGCTTCATATGCCGGATATACGCCGGCAGCATGTCCAGCAGCACGTTCCGTTCACTGGCTGTCACAGATTTCACCAAGAATGAATAGTCTGCTGTGTAAAACATAAAGGCTCCACTGGACCCGCCAGACTGAAGCCTCTCGTGACACGTCGCCAGGAATGCTTTCCTGTACAGTGTCTCGTTGATGCCGAAGCCTTGGCGGATGTCGCGGAAAGAGGACGGGCTGTAGTCGTCAAAACACACCGTCATGCCGAGCTCGTGCAGTCGCAGGTGCACCACTCGTCGGCCGTCCGTGGCCATCGGCGAATTGGATGAGGCAGCTACAACGCCTCTCGTCGTGAAGTGGAGCACCTCTTTTCGCAGCGCGACGTTAAGCTGTGGCTGAAGATCAATGTCGACATCGCTATAGCGATCGCTGTCGAAGGTTTCGCGCAATCGGCTGGCGCGACAGTCCACATGCGGGGACCCGTTAATGGCCACCCAAATGACGAGGTCGATCAATCCTTTCGCTGTCTGGAGGAAAGAGGATGCATCACGCACTCGCTGGAGCGCGCGCGGATGGTCGCTGAGGAAAACCACGTCCGCGATCCAGAACGAAATGAGGATGATCTGGTAGATGATGTAGGCCACCGTGAAGATCCTGGCGCTGCGAATCACGTCCTTCTTGGCCTCCAGCGCCTCCTTCATGCCTCTGAACGGATGGGTCTGCGTCTCCAGCACTGCGAAAATGACCGCGCATAGCACGGCGAGGATGACCACGACGTAGTACACGATGAGCTCGTTCGCGACCGTCTCGTCGACGAAGCAGGACGGGTGGATCTTTGGGTCGAACTCGACGCTGGAGACCCATAGCAGGAAGGCGAAGACGGCCCCCACGCCCCAGGAGAAGGCGTGATACCCCTGCAAGTTGTGCTTGAGGTTCGTGAAGGGGTTCGTGGAGCACTGGTAGAGATTGAAGGACATGCAGAGGAACCAGCACTCGGACGAGAAGGTGCAGAACTGCGTGAGCGTGGCGAGCGCACGGCAGCCCAGCGGGTTCGTGTAGACGTCCCATCCGTACTGGAAGCGCAGCGCGTAGAGCAGGTCGACCACGGCCTTCCAGTAGATGAGTGGGTTGGGGTGGCGCCGCCACTTGCGCTTCCACAGGTAGGACACCACGATGACGGAGCAGCTGATGAGCGAGATGAAGGCGCCCGTTTGCGTGGGCAGCGAGTCGGGCCGCACCATATTGGCGGACTCCATGCACGAAGTGGCCTTGGGCTCTCTCGCCGTCGGCTAAAGTGCAACACGGAAAACAAAAGTGAGCACTATAACTGATCGAAGATGTGCACTGAAGCCGTACAAAACGGAAGGCGGTGCGGAGCCGGTCAAGCGAGTCCTTGGTGGCGTCGACGTGAATGAGCGACTGAGTGACGAGCTGCTTGGGCCCAAGTGGTGCACTGAGGGAAGTCCCATACTGAGCCCGAGTGAAAGCTTGGGGAGACCGCCTCTCTGCTGTTGAGGGCGAGAAAGGGCACGTGAGGGGCTCGTTTCTGGGCGGTGCTGGCGGTTTCACACCAATCGGCTTGATGATTGAGCAGTGCTCGACGAGCACCACCTCCACTGAATGCGGCGCCGTGAGAGACGAGCGCGGGTCGAGGGAGCCGCCTGAGATAATCACAGTGCAATTACCAGGACCCGGTCTGACCCCGCATCTCGTCATCTTGCCAAAGGAGGTTGGTAGGAGCTGGGCTATGCTGGCAGCAAGAGAGGTGACGCCTGAGCTCGAGCTTTGAATGCTACGGTGCGCGCTCCATAGGGAGACTCGGATACCGGGGCCTCTCTCGTGAAGGTGGTTTCGCTAACGTCTTAGGCGCAATCCACCGAGTTGCACAAACCACCGAGTTGCACAAACCACCGAGTACGAAGCTAGCGCTTCGTTTCTCAATCTTGAAGTTGCTGCGAAGCTTTGAGTAGGTCGTCGAGGTGCTCTCTCACTGCGTAAAGAAGGCAAAGATAGGATGGCAGCAAAGGCAACCAACCTCTTTACTTGCCTTGCGCAAATGAAAGCGCGTTCGGACGATCGCTTACTTGTTAAACCCCCACGTCTGCGGCTCAGGAACGGTGAGCAGGGGTGGCACATCACTAAAGAAAATTCAGCGACGAACACCACGAGCTCGATGTACTGTGCATCTGAGGGCGACTGCTTATTATACGAGCACCACATCCGAAACGCGTTTCTCCACTTAACGCGCTGCGCGGTTGGGGCCAAATAACCGTGTTACAGTTAAGGATATGTAGCTACCGCACACCGGGCCGGCCGGAGGCCGGGCCGTGCCCAGGGAGATGGCGGGTGGGTTGAAAGTCGCTGCTTGCACTGGCGAAGGAAGAAGATTGAGCGCTGGCGAGCAGGCGGCACCCTTGCGGGGGGTTCCCTTCTGGTCGCGGCCTTGTCCGCGTGGTTCTAATTGTGGAAAACTCCGCGGCTCTAATCGTGGAAAACTCCGCTTCGTAACCGAAACGCCGAGAAGTTTGCCTTTCGTGCCGTATCCACCATACTCTCTGAACCTGCACTGTCCTGCCGTGGTTGCGTTGTGTTTGGGCCAAACAGTTTGGCAATCGCATACATGTAATATGCGAGTTGATGTTTGTATTGTTTGTGCATACGCAGTTTTTTTTTCTGAATGGAATTTATCGCCGCTGATTCATGCGAAATCTAAAGTCAGTTGGAGCGCGAAGCATACACGGTGCAGTCGTACAGGGGTCTCGTAGGGCACAAGGGTCACTCGTGAAACACGGACGCACGCTTAAAGCGACAGGAACCAGTCGCGCGTCTCGCCGATGCCGTCAGAGAAGTCGTAGGACGCCGTAAACCCGAGCTTGTTGGCCGCCTTAACCGGCGAGCAGACCGACTCCTTCACATCGCCCGAACGGAACGGCACATTTACAATCGCAGCTGATGAGCCGAACTTCTCGACGATGCGCTGAGCCACGGACTTGACGGAGGATTTGACGCCCGTGCACACATTGAACACGTCAAACTCGTCGTCCTTCAGCAGCATTGCCGTGCGGATTGCGCGCGCAACGTCCTTGACGTACACGAAGTCACGGTACTGCTCGCCATCGCCGGTCACCTTCAGCGTGCCGTTGATCTTGGCCTGCTCCATAAACCAGGAGACGACGCCGCTATAGGACGAGTGCGGGTCCTGACGCGGACCGTACACGTTGAAGAATCGCAGAGCCGTCGATGGGAGGCCGTAGTCCTTGTTGAACTGTTCCATCAAGTGCTCCATCTGGAACTTTGTGGTGGCGTACGCACAGATACCACCAGTGGCAGTCTCCTCGCTCAAGGGCAAGTTCTCGGGCAGCGGGGTGCCGTATGTGGCTGCAGAAGACGCCGCGACGACGCGCTTGACGCCGTTCTTGACGGCCCAGTCCAACACCTTGCGTGACCCTTCGACGTTGATGCGCTCGTACTTCTCGGGGAGGCGCGTGCTCTCCTCGACGGAGATGGCAGCGGCCAGATGCACCACGTAGTCGATCTGTACCAACAGGAAGTTAGCGTCCATATTAAACGTGGGGAGTGGGAGGTTTGCTTTCCTCCACGAATAAGCGCAAAAACAAGCAGGATCCCAACGCACCTTGTGGATGATGAAGGAGAAGTCGTCCACGACTGTAATGTCCTTGACCAGCACGGCGGCTGCGCCACGGTTGAAATTTTTACCGTTGCTCATGTCGTCGTACACCACCACCTACGAAAAGCCGACAGCGTCAGTCTCCAATAAATCATTTCTCGCGCGAATAGCATTAGCTGCAGACCTCGAAGTTGTTGGCCAGCAGATCCTCCACCACGTGGCTGCCGATGAAGCCAAGGCCGCCCGTGACCAGCACGACAGACTTGGGGGATGCGAAGCGGCGGAAGACCGGCGTCATGGCGCTGTGGCCGCCGCTGGTCTGGTAGTAGCCCCCTCCAAAGAGCGCGCCCACCGCGAAGATGGCCAGCGCGCCCACGTACACGTAGAACTTGGGCAGCAGCAGCCAGCTTGTCTCGGGGCGGCCGTTGCGGCCGTGGCGCGTGGGTAGCATCTTGAGTCGGGGTAGATCGCTCTCGGAAGAAGTCGCGCACTGTGGCTCGAACTTTTGGGTGCGGCACACTACTGTCAGGCAGTACTCCTAAGCTGCTAATGATATGTGCGCGTGTAACGCTAAATTTTGGACCGAAACGGCGTGCCACACCAAATACAAACACACTGGACGTCAAGATTTCAAGATTTTACAGCTGTACATGTTTGCTTTTGAGCTCGTGGCGAGGTTTCTTGCATCGTCATCAATTATGGGACTCCCATGAGTCGGTGGCAATGCAATTTAGGGCCTCGGCAGTGCAGAGTGGAACTGTCTCGCGAACTTCAGGAACATCGTCAGGCTCGTCACTTTGGCATTCATGTTGAAGCCGAGCCCAGCATAGTGCCCTATCAACACGGCAGCTTGCCACATTGCGGCACTCGTACTCTTCTATCCTCCTTTGACCAAAGAGATGTTGCTCCACTCTCTTTTTTATTCCTTTTGTTTTACCAACAACAAAACTGCTCGCCTGCCACGGATGTGCTATTGCTCTCCCATGACAAGAAGCAGGAGAGCCTGCCTGCAATTAATAGACGTCGGCCCTCTCTACGTAGGTACAGTACAGCCAGCAGCCCGAATGTTTACACGTTCACTCGCTGGCAATACCGTTATGTGCACAGCGCGCGACTCTTAAATGGTCATGAACCAGTCGCGAGTCTCGCCGATGCCCGTGGGGAAGTCGTAGGACGCCGTGAAGCCAAGCTTCGTAGCAGCCTTCACAGGAGAGCACACGGACTCCTTCACATCACCCTGGCGGTACGGAATGTGGGAGATGTCGGCGGACGAGCCGAACTTCGCCTTCACAGCGACGGCAGCATCGTTGATCGAGGTCTTGACACCAGTGCACACATTGAACACGTCGAAGTCATCGTGCTGAAGTAGCATCGCCGTGCGGATTGCGCGCGCAACGTCCTTGACGTACACGAAGTCACGGTACTGCTCGCCATCGCCAGTTACCTTCAGCGTTCCGTTGATCTTGGCCTGCTCCATAAACCAGGAGACGACGCCGCTGTAGGACGAGTGCGGGTCCTGACGCGGGCCGTACACGTTGAAGAATCGCAGTGCCGTCGACTTGAGGCCGAACTGCTCGTGGAACTGAGCCATGAGGTGCTCCATGTCGAACTTTGTGGTGGCATACGCGCAGATGCCACCAGTGGCAGACTCCTCGCGCAGCGGGAGGTCCTCGACCTTGGGAGTGCCGTAGGTAGCGCCCGACGAGGCAGCCACGACACGCTTGACGCCGTTCTTCACTGCCCAGTCGAGCACCTTGCGTGACCCTTCGACGTTGATGCGCTCGTACTTCTCGGGGAGGCGCGTGCTCTCCTCGACAGAGATGGCAGCGGCTAGGTGCACGACGTAGTCAATCTGCGCATTGGGGGGGGGGGTCAACATGCATACTGGACAGGTCAGGTGAAGGTTCCGAAACACGAAGTGATAAAGACAGGGTCGAGACGAACGGCACAAACCTTGTGGACGATGTACGAGAAGTCGTTGACGACCGTGATGTCCTTGACCAGCACTGCCGAGACGTCCTTGTTAAAGTTCTTGCCGTTGCTCATGTCGTCGTACACGACAACCTGTAAATGACGCGTAAATTGTCAGAACACCCTGCAAAGCTCACACGATGGATGCAGCCAGCAGCAGTGGGGCACGCACGTTAAAGTCGTTGGCGATGAGGTCCTCGACGACGTGGCTGCCGATGAAGCCGAGTCCACCGGTCACGAGTACGGTGGGGTGGCCGTTCGAGGGCTGCGTCACGGCGGTGGCACCGAGGCTCTGGGCCAGGTCCACGGACGTGCGGTAGTAGTAGCCGCCGCCCGAGAGCATGCCGACGAGGAACACGAGCACGGCGCCTAGATACAGGTGCGTTTTGGAGATGAGCATCCACGAGCTCTTGAGCTCGATCTCGTGCTCCGGGTGGCCCTTGTGGTTGGGGAACGTCTTCTCGGCCGTCTCGTTGGGCTCCATCGTGGTGATCTGCGCTCCGTTGCTCGCTTGCGCTGCTTGGGGTGAAATGCTAAGTGGGTCTCAACTGGCAAAGCAAGTCTTGGACTTGGGAGTGCGTGGCCCAGCAACGCCGTCCGCGAGGGAAGCGGAAGGCTCGCATGGCCCACTGTCTATGGTTGGCAAAGATCAATTACGGGCCGAAATCAAGAAAAATGGAAGGTGGCGATCGATAAAACCCATAACAATAGCTGTACTTTTCACCTAAAAGTCTATCACCCTTTGCCTCCTTTTTAAGTTCGATACGCTTCTGCGACGTGTTAAAAGTTTCCCCTGTATGGACCCTGGGTGACGAGCATTTCACCCACTTGGGTGAAACTTGGGCCATCGCTTCAACCCCATCCCCGGTCCCACCGCTGGTCGCCACTTCAACCACCGCTCGATCACGCCGCACGTGAATGTCCGGCGCGATCGATACTCGCACCAAGTCATTCGCTCCGTGCGCACGAAGAAAAGCATTCTCGTCGACACGCCCGAGTGCTTGCGGCGCACGGCTCGCTGAGCCACAATGTTCGGGGATTTTGGCCACTTTCGCAGCCCCCCAGTTACTAGTCAGTAATATTCAGTATGGAGTCCATACTCGCCGCAAGGTGGCGAGCAGTTGCGTCAAATATTCACGGGCATGCCACGGCTTGCGTCTCCGGCTCCCCAGCAAAGCATAATCGACGTGGTTGTGAAACTGAAGTTTGCTACCACGGAGTACGTGGCGGCGTGGCGCTCACAGTCTCGGAGAAACGTGACTGGACTCGCGCCATAGGGCGCATTGTAGGTGGTGTTTTGGGACGGCGTCGGCAGGGCACGATTGTGTCTCCTCGCATGGAGTGTGAACAGCTCGCAGTTGCAATGGCCGACCAGCAGCGCTGATCCGACTCCACCGTGAAAGGGCCCGTTAGGATACTCCGCGTCGGATACGAATTCTAGAGCGATGGCAGTGGACTCGTTAACAACCATTCGACGTGTGGTCCTTGGAAACGTTGGTCCTACATGTACGAAACGTTGGTCCTACGATCGCGTTTGCGAGTATATGTAGCCGGCTGCACGGAGGAGACCACGGACTCGATTTCAGACGACGGAAAGATGATGTAGACGCCGTCGTCAATTTTTTTCGCCAGTCGATATGCAGATGAGGCTCATCTGCATACAGTATCGACACGATTCGTGATTCACGATTGAAGTGAAGAGTGCACCGGGGGAACTGGGGGAATTTTTTCGGCACCCCACAACCAAAGAGTTAATGCTGACTCTCGCGAGCGTTAAGCCATTCAATTGAATGGCGACAGTGTCGCCGCGACACCATCGTTGTACATACTGCACTGGGAAAACATATCAACACTACTCCTTCGACAAAACGTAGTACATGTATTGCCGAGAGCTGTCCTGCAACCCCTTTTCTTTCTGTCACTCTACAGCGCACCTTTCCTCAACACACCGAACCGAAAGCACCCAAAACGAGCTTACAGCTGGGGAGCGGCCGTGGCGTCCACGGCGGGCGCGGCAGCAGCCTCAGGCAGAATATCAAGAGGCACGTTGAACAAACCACGGCCGTTGTTGATGCTCTTGAAGAAGTCGCCAAACACCAGCGAGATGATAGCCATCAGCTTCATCAAAATGTTCAGGGCCGGGCCAGAGGTATCCTTCAACGGGTCACCCACGGTGTCGCCGACAACGGCGGCCTTGTGGATGGCGCTGCCCTTGCCCTGCACGATAAGCTTTCCATCCTTGTCCTCAATGGACACGCAGCCCTTCTCCACAAACTTCTTCGCGTTATCCCAAGCGCCACCAGTGTTCGACTGTGAAATGGCGAGCTGCACACCCGACGTCAAACTGCCGACAAGCAGGCCAGACACGGCGTGCACACCGAAGAAGGTGCCGGCAATGATGGGGGACAACATAACAAGAAGTCCAGGTGGGATCATCTCGCGCAAAGAAGCGTCCGTGGAGATCTTGATGCAACGAGCGTGGTCCGGAGGGCCGTGGCCGGGCAGACCCTCAAGAAGACCGGGGATCGTAGCGAACTGGTGCTTGACCTCCTTCACCATCTCCATTGCAGCAACACCGACAGACTTCATCGTCAGGGCGGTGAACCAGTACGGCAGCATGGCACCCATGAACAGACCAGCGAACGTGATCGGCGACAAGATGTTGATAGACGTCTCCTCAATACGGGTCACGAAACCACCGAACAGGGCCAGAGACACAAGAGCAGCCGAACCAATGGCGAAACCCTTTCCGATAGCAGCCGTCGTGTTACCGGCAGCGTCCAGAGCATCAGTCTTGTCACGCACCTCAGCAGGCAGCTCAGCCATCTCAGCGATGCCACCAGCGTTGTCACAAATGGGGCCGTACACATCAATGGCCAAGCAGGTAGCGAGCGTGCCCAGGAAGCCAAGAGCAGCAAGGGCAACACCGTACATGCCAGCCGTCGAGAAGCCGATGTACACAGCGAGCGAGATAACCGTGATCGGAATAATAGCCGACTTGTAACCAAGAGCAAGACCGTAGATGATGTTGGTAGCGGCACCAGTCTCGCAAGCCTGGGCGACCTCACGCACGGGCTTGTAGCTGTGCGACGTGAAGTATTCCGTCACGAAGCCGACGATGCAACCGCCCCAGAGGCCGACGGCAACGCAGTAAAAGGCACGAATAGGCGTCACCTGGTAAGTACTGCCGATCGAGAAAGTCGACGGCAGCAGCCACAGGGCAACCGGGGCAATGAGGATAGTCATGAGCAGCGTGGAGCCGAAAATCTGCACCTTCAGCACAGTCTCCACGTCCTTCTCCTTCTTGACAGGCCACACGTGGGTGGCGAGGAAACTAATGATCGCGGACACGAAGATACCCGTAGCCGTGATCACCAGCGGGAACAAAACAGCGGGCCAGCCGGCACCAATAATCTCGGGGCTCTGCGTCGAGATAACCAGGCAGGCGCACGTGGACTCGGCGAGCGAGCCGAACAGGTCCGAGCCCATACCGGCAACATCACCGACGTTGTCACCGACGTTGTCGGCAATGGTAGCGGGGTTACGTGGGTCATCCTCGGGAATGTTCTCCACCACCTTACCGGCAAGATCGGCACCGACGTCAGCAGCCTTGGTGTAGATGCCACCGCCCACACGGCCGAACATGGCGATCGAGGAGCCGCCCAGACCATAGCCTGAGATGGCCTCAAACAGCTTCTTGTAGTCGGTCGACAGCGGGTACTGCGTCTCGAAGGCCTTGATCAGGATGAACAGCACCAGCAGAGCCATGGAGCTCAGTCCAAAACCCATGACGGCGCCGGCGCGGAAGGCCGTGTTGAAGGCGTCGCGCCAGCCGCGAGCTCCCTCCTTCATGGCCGAGACCGTGGTACGCGCGTTCGAGTAGACGGCCACCATCATGCCCATGTAGCCAGCGGCCATGGACGTGAGCCCGCCGACCGCGAAGGCCGTGGCGTTCAGCGTACCGAATAGCCAGTCGAACGTCTGGCCATCCTTGTTCACGAACGACGTGAGCACGAGCACCACGGCGCCGAAGACGATGATGAAGGCGAAACACAGCGTGTACTCGGCCAGCAGGAAGGCGCGCGCGCCCTCCTGGATGGCCACGTAGATCTCAAACAGGCGGTCAGCCGTCTGATGACGCACCTCGGACGCCAGCAGCGCGTAGCCATCGCCGCGACGCGTCACCTTGACCTTCGACACTTCCCAGAACAGGTAGGCCGCGAACAGGATGCCGAAGACTCCTGCGCTCACCACGTAGGCGTAGGCTTCGAAAGCTTCCGCCATGGTCGCTCTTTAGATTCCTCGCTCGCACCGACAGAAGACACTCTCCGACAAGGGACGCAAAATCCGAAATGGGGGAACCTCTCTGCAAAAGATCCCGGAAAACCAACGGCCAGCAAGCGAAGATCCCTACACTTGCGCGCTCTATGCGGTATACAGACCCACCGTGGTTGCCTTTGCGCGCGTCTGATTCGCGCAAAGATTTGATTCCCATCAGCACCCATAACCAGGAAATGGTCCCCGAAATGGGGTGTCCGCAAGTATATGGCGATTTGTATGCTTCAACTTGAAGCGCCAGCGACTGAGGCGGGCCACGATCTTCCCCCCAGGCTGAGGCTTGGCGCCTGATGACAGCATTGGTGGCGGTGAGGACGACAACATCAGCGCTAGTATCGACGCTTTGTCGTTCGCTGTCGGGGAATGGCGTCAAATATGGACCAACGGCAGTCTACATCGACAGTATCGGACCAGAGCCGGTTAGTGGAGATTTCCGCACGAGAGAGAAGCACCAGATTTCCATCCCTGTCACCACGGTTACCGCTGTTGGCGAGCGTCGGCTTTTGCCAGACGATTGCTGGCGTGGCAGAGCAATCGTTGCTTCCGACCCTGTGCCAGTTCGCTGCGACTGCAGTCCGATGCCGCCGTTGCAGCAGATTCGCTGTGGCCATTTCGCTGCTCGATTCGAGCGCCTCCCTCGCTGCGAGCTGGCGTCCACAGCCTGGCGATGGGCGGCATGGAGGCGCAGCACTGCAACCGCCGCAGCGCAGCTCGCATTTCGAGCCTCGAAATGGGTCCCGTGGCTGGAAAATGGGTCGCATCGGCCCGGCTCTGCGCG
>JAHWLE010000456.1:0-22904 GCA_024679135.1 Phytophthora foliorum | reverse complement strand
CGGGCTCCAGCGACAGCTCGGCGAAGTCCTCGTCGCGCAGCAGCTCGTCCAGCGCTGGGGACGGCAAGCTCTGGCAGCTCATCAAGAGTGAATGTAGCACCGAGGCGGCAGATTCGTTAGTGAGCACTGTCGACACCAGCTGAAGAGCGGAAAAGGGAAATAGCAGCTTTCACGGTTCAACTCGATCAAAACCCGTGTATACCGATAAATGGGGTTACTAGGTTCATTTGTATTGAATATAAAACTATAGTAGAACGAATTTTTATTTGCGTTCCTGTTAGATTTTGGTTGGAACATTTGTTTTAGTATAGCAAGTACCTGTGATAACTGCTATAGAAAGGGAAAATCGATTAGGATTTGGAGGCTCAACCACACCGAACCAAGAAGATGTGCATGTACTTTCGGCAATGCGGCTCGCTCGCTCAGGCGACGATATCCAGATGATGGTATCGCCAAGAGCGGCACGCCAGCGCTAATATCGCGGTAATCACAGCGAAAGTGTGCTGCTCCGTCGCTTCTCTATGGCCCGAGAACTCGGATCAATCACTATAACCGCCATACGGTCGAGCCTCTGTCGCGCCAGTCTACCCTAATGAAACCCTGACACCTCCAGTTGGCAACCAGCACCCACGTTCGGATCACGGGCACCTGCTTTCCAAGAGCCTGTCACAGTTGACCGACCCAGCCGCTCGTCAGCGGATGTTTAGCGTTGCATTTCTAAGATGGTGGTCCCGTTAATACATGTTCGAGCCGGGTAACTTGCTTTGAGCGAGATGTGAAGGCTGCGATGGGATGGCATCTCATCTCCGGAGGTCCAGGCGCGGTAATTGACCGCTGCGCAATCGCCACGGCGTTGCATGAGCCCTCCCCCGGCTCTCAGCGCTGGCGCCACCGAAGAGCTCCGATACGGAAACCTGTCACCACTCACTCGTAGCTGAAGGCAGCACCTTGTTGCTCAGCCCTACCATACAGGCTTCATACACCAAGCGGTTGAAGACGCTGTATCCTGTTGAGACAGCACTCCTCTTCATATCCGATGGACAGTCCAGTGCCGTCGATCGCGTGGTGACGGCGCCACCTTTAGCGTCTTCATCTTGAGCTCCATGAGCAGCAAAACTTTGCATCGTGACGTCGTGCACCAAACTTGTGGTAAGCCGCGCGTCCAACGCCAAACAGCTCCCAATCTTGAAGAGCTCCTGCATGGACGACTTTGCATGAAATTTGTGGAACAGTTATTATGGGCCGCAGTGCGACGAACCTGAATTTCCTAATAATCGTCCCGCAAATTTCCAAAGTCAAACTTTACCGTTGGCGAAAGCCGGTCTGCGGGGAGAACGAGCCTCGATCTTGGTCATGACGTCCGCCAACGGGGCGATGAAGCTGGGGGAGCTGCCGGCGCTGGAGGACGTGCCCCCGAGCGAGCGCATGCGCCTGTTCCGCCAGAAGCTCAAGCTCTGCGGCGCGCTGTACGACTTCTCAGACATGCGCAAGCAGGTGCGTGAGAAGGAGGCCAAGCGCAACGCGCTGCTGCAGATCGTCGAGTACATTTCGGCGGGGAAAGTGGCCTGGGACCCGTCGGTGGTCGCGGATCTGCTCGAGTGCGTGGGCTGCAACATCTTCCGCCACTTGGGGCGCAGCTCCAACGCGTCGATGATCAACGCCAGTGGCAACGTGGAAGGTGACGACGCCATGTCTCCCCCCCCCTCTGCCTTTGCTCTTGAACTGATAGAGGGGAAATTTGTGTTGCTACTGTAGCGGCGCCGGAAGATGACGAGCCCATGCTGGAGCCGTCGTGGCCGCATATGCAGTTGGTGTACGAGATCTTGCTCCGTTTCGTGCTGTCGAAGGAGGTGGACTCGAGGACGGCCAAGGAATACTTCAGCAAGAAGTTTATGATCAAGCTGCTGAACTTGTTTGACTCGGAGGACCCCCGAGAGAGGGACTACCTCAAGGTGGAGTGGGTGGGGTAGCGGGGCTGTAGACCCATAGCTGCTGACTGCTACATGCCGTGTGCAATTTGTTGTGTGCAGACGATTCTGCACCGCATCTACGGCAAGTCGATGGCGCTGCGGTCGTTCATCCGCCGCTCCATCAACGACATGTTCTACACGTTCGTGTACGAGACGGGATCGCTGCAGGGTGTGGGCGAGCTGCTAGAAATTCTAGGAAGGTATGCTTGCGTTGTTGACTTTCGCTGGCTTGGTTTCCGTATTGTGATGGGAAATGTCTGATTCCTTGCGTCTCGCTTGCATTTGTCAATGCAGTATTATCAACGGCTTCGCGCTTCCGCTCAAGCCGGAGCACCAGAACTTCCTGGAGCGTGCGTTGATCCCGCTTCACACGGTGTGTATTGACGATCGACGTATATTTGGTTTTGCTGCACGATAGCGATTTCGCTAACGGGTTGTGGTGGCCGGCTCCCGTGATTTTGACAACAGGCAGGAAACCTGGCGATGTTCCACCAGCAGCTGGCTTACTGCACAACGCAGTTCGTGGAGAAGGACCCGCAGACTGCGGAGCCGATTATCATGGGACTGCTGAAGTACTGGCCGGTGACTGCAAGTGCCAAAGAGGTATCGCCGACCTGCTTACTTCTCTCTGCTGACTGCTTATCAAAGCTATGGTAGGACCTGAGACTCATTCATTTTTGGTGTTTGTTCGTGCCTCAGATCCTGTTTCTGAACGAGCTCGAGGAGATCATCGAGATGATTCAGATGGAGCAGTTCGCGGCGGTGATGCGGCCGCTATTCCTGCGGATATCGCTAGCAGTGTGCAGCAGCCACTTCCAGGTCTCTCAGCGCGCCTTATATTTATGGAATAACGAGGCACTGGTGCGGCTCGTGAGCGCGCGGCGGGCCGAAATCCTGCCGCTTATCTTCGGGCCGCTCTACCGCAACTGCGAGAACCACTGGCACAGCACTGTGCAAACGCTGACGTACAACGTGCTGAAGCTGTTTATGGAAATGGACTCGCAGCTTTTCGACCAGTGCTCCGCGCAGTTCGAGGAGCGCGAGGGAAGGTGAGCATACAAGCCCTGCTCTTGCACAGACGTGGTTGGTTTAACAAACGCACCATGACTGACGGTTGTTTGTGTGTCTTCCGTGTCCTCAGAGTGCAACAGACGACGGAGCAGCGCCAGATCAAGTGGGCAGCCTTAGAACACCGCTTGCAGGCGCAGGGACCGATGTGACCGATGCGCTCGAAACCCGTCGCTGCTACTGCCTCCAACGAACGATGACAACTACTCCAATAGTAACGCGATATAGCAACAACAACACCCGATTGCGGAGGAAGGAGAAGCGAAGCGAGCGGCCAAGGGGAAGGAGGGGAAGGAGGGGAAGAAGGTCTATTCTGCATCACGGCCAGCAAACCAGACCGGCTCAACAAGGTAGATAGGCAGGTTGGCCACACTGGCTAACCGCAGAGTCGAACGACCTCTTCTCGCAAGCAACGCTTCACTCGTCGCCGCCTTTGTCTTGTGCATGTTTCTATATCGCTTCTTTTTTTTTTTTGCATTTCGGCTCGTGTGCACATGTAGCGCTAGATATCAGTTGCCTCTACTGTACTAATGACCGATGCAACAACCTATTCGTTTTGTGTTTGCGGCGGCAACTTGCATTGCTCTTGCAGTGACGTCGGCAATGCCCGTCACGAGGGCACTTTTCAGCCGCACACGTTGCTGTTGGTTGAAGGCACGCTCGGAGCTATTTAACGGGTCTGGTTCGAGGACCCGCCGACCCGCGAGCGCTATCTGTCCAATCCCTGTCGCGAAACCACTTTTTTAACGAATCAGAATCCGCCCGCCGGTTAACCTGCTAGCGCGGTTCGTAACGCATTGCGGAGTTTTGGCGGTCCCTCAGCGGTATACAAACCGCAAGTGAGCGGGTGTGTGTGGTCCTCATTGGCTCCCCTGGCGGATCGCCCCCCCCTCGACGGAGGCTCTGCGCCGCCCGTTGGTTCATTTCCGCTTTCAGCCGCAGACGGGAGCAGTTCGAGGAAAAAGAAAAGCTGAAGATGCTGTCTCGTGTGAGCCGCTCCGCCCTGCGCGGCGCGCGCAGCATGGCGACGGACGCCAAGAAGGTCACGGGCTCGGTGGGCCAGATCACGCAGATCATTGGCGCCGTCGTGGACGTGCAGTTCAAGGACAACCTGCCGCCCATCCTGAACGCCCTGGAGATCAAGACCCAGGACAACACGCGCATCGTGCTCGAGGTGGCCCAGCACCTGGGTGAGAACACGGTCCGCACCATCGCCATGGAGGGCACGGACGGCCTCGTGCGCGGCCAGGAGTGCGTCGACACGGGCAACCCCATCATGGTACGAACCTAGAAACCTAGGTGAAGCTACAAAAAAAAGGTATTTATAGCCGCTATTGTTGAATGTGGTAGGTCCCCGTGGGTCCCGAGACGCTCGGCCGTATCATGAACGTCATCGGCGAGTCGGTGGACGAGCGCGGCCCCATCAACGCCAAGCGCCACGCGCCCATCCACACGTCGGCGCCTCTGCTGACGGAGCAGGGTTCGGGTGCGGAGATCCTGGTGACGGGCATGAAGGTCGTGGACCTGCTGGCCCCGTACGCCAAGGGTGGCAAGATTGGGCTCTTCGGTGGCGCCGGTGTCGGCAAGACGGTCGTGATCATGGAGCTCATTAACAATGTGGCCAACAACCACGGCGGTGTGTCCGTGTTCGCCGGCGTGGGCGAGCGTACCCGTGAAGGTAACGACCTGTACTACGAGATGATCGAGTCGGGTGTGATCAAAATCAACGACGATGGCACGACCACGGGCTCCAAGGCCGCCCTGGTGTACGGCCAGATGAACGAGCCCCCTGGAGCTCGCGCCCGTGTGGGCCTCACCGGTCTCACGGTCGCCGAGTACTTCCGTGACGTGGAAGGCCAGGACGTGCTGCTCTTCGTCGACAACATCTTCCGTTTCACGCAGGCGTGCTCGGAGGTGTCGGCTCTGCTGGGCCGTATCCCGTCCGCTGTGGGCTACCAGCCGACGCTGGCCACGGATTTGGGTGCGCTGCAGGAGCGTATTACCTCGACCAAGAAGGGCTCCATTACCTCGGTGCAGGCCATTTACGTGCCGGCCGATGACCTGACGGACCCGGCCCCGGCCACGACGTTCTCCCACCTTGACGCCACGACCGTGCTGTCGCGTCAGATTTCCGAGCTGGGTATCTACCCGGCTGTGGACCCCCTCGACTCCAAGTCGCGTATGCTTGACCCCCGCATTATCGGCCAGGAGCACTACGACGTGGCCCGTGCCACCCAGAAGCTGCTGCAGGACTACAAGGGTCTGCAGGACATTATCGCCATTCTGGGTATGGATGAGCTGTCGGAGGACGACAAGCTCACCGTGGCTCGCGCCCGTAAGGTGCAGAAGTTCATGTCGCAGCCGCTGCACGTGGCTGAGGTGTTCACGGGCAAGCCCGGCAAGTTCGTGCCGCTCCTGGACACGATCTCGTCGTTCAAGGACATCATCGCCGGTAACTACGACGACCTTCCGGAGGCTGCCTTCTACATGGTCGGTGGCATCGAGGAGGTGAAGTCTAAGGCTGCTGACCTTGCGGCCGAGCTTGACGAATAAGTTACTCGGTTCGAAATGCAGAGCGGAAAAGCAATCCAACTCCTCCAACGGAAGAAAGCGGCGTCTAGTGTGCGGCACGTGAGACCGGAAATTGAAAAAGCAACAAAGAACTCAAGCAGACCTCAGGGTTTGTAATTGGACTAGCTTTTCTTTCTCAGCCTCTCGTTTCATTTCAACGTGATGCATGTGTAGCTCCTGCCTTCCCATAAAGCAATGAAAACATTAACCTCCAGTTTCTTTAGTCTGTAGTCATTCGTGCACTGCTTTCATGTGCTCGTCTGCTCACGTCCAAGCTGCTTCCTCCTACAGCACTTGACAAGAATGCGACACGTGTAGCTGAGCCTTGTGGTTCTTGCACCTCCGCTGCAAAGGTATCAACATGCCCCTCCAATACTCACTGAGCGCGAGCTTGTCGAAACGGATCTACATACCCGCATGTATCGCCGATGTCAGAAGTCTGACACAGACCTTTGATCCTAGCCTAGCAGTAAATGAGAGAAGCCGAATGTTCATCTGCTGTTTCTCGGGTTAAGACGATCACGATTGCGGCGCACAAAGAGGACATCCCTTGCCGGCCACGCCCCTCTCTTCTATTTCTAATCATATTCGAAGTCCTCATCGAAGTCCTCGTCGTCGTCGTCGTCAACAACATTGTCGTTGTCGTCCTCGAGCTCCGCCGCGGCGATGATTTCATCGTCAATGGCCTTCCACTGCTCGGGCGTGGGCTCCGGGTACCGCGACAGGAACGGCAGCAATGCGAGCTGACGCGAGATCTTGATGGCCTGTGCCAGCTTGCGCTGCTGCTTGGCCGTGAGACCCGAGAACCGACGGGGACGAATGCGTCCCGTGGGCGAAATGAAAAGCCGCAGCAGATCCACGTCCAGGGCCAGCTCCACGACGTCCTGGTGGTTGGCAGCCACGAAGTACTTCCACGGCTTGGTCTTGTCCTTCTTCAGCGGCTTCCTCTTGTCCGTCGGCAGCATCCAGTTGAGCATCTCCGGGGACATCCTATCACACACAAAAACCAATCAGTCGTCCACCCACCCCGTCCCAATCCACCACTCAACGTACGCCATGCCCTGCTCCACCTTCTGGAACGGCTCAGCGACGTTCTCGTCCTCGTTCACGCCGATCTGACTCTCCGCGAGGTTCAGCGACGCGTCGTAGCCGGGCATCTCGACGTACAGGCGGTCGTCCTCCACGTCGGACGGCACGAGTCCGTCCTCGTCGTCGTCCTCCTGGTCCCACTCGGCCACGTCTCGCTCGAACTTCTTGGCCCACTCCGCAGGGCTCAGCTCTGCGTCCTCGTCAAAGTCCATTTCGTCCTCCCACTTGTCGTCCAGCTGCTGGCTCAGGTACTTGACCTCCTCCGGCAGCTCCGTCGGGTCTTCGTCCGTCTCCACCTTGTCGAACGTCGACTTCTTCTTCCTGCCCTCGTCCTTGGTGGACAGCAACCTCACAGTACTCAGAGCGTGCGGGATCTGCGCTCGCAGCACCGACTGGGCGGTGGCGCGCCGGCCCAGCGCTGCGGTCAACACGGGAACAGAGTGAATACAGGCATCAAGTACGCGCTACTGGACGCAGCCACTCACCAGCGATCGCAGACGCGCAAGGACGGAGCCACACGCGCACCATTTCGTCTCTCGTCTTTTGGCTTCTGTGGTTGACAGGCGGCTACGGCTGTTGGCGCATGTGATTGGCTGAAAAGAAACACTTGGTGGTTGTATGCACGAGACGTACGCGTTCATTGTTTTTGTTTTTCCTATGGATACCGCAAGTTGAGGACCTCAACAGCCCAAAAGTGAAGGAAAAAAAAAACAACGCCATTTGTGCAAACCCGGCTGTCCGTCATCTAAATGCAATCGCCGTTCATGAAAACCTATCTGCCTGCCACTTCTCATGTGCTTGTGCTGCCCGAGGAGCCGGATGAGGTCAAAGCATCGCTAAACTTTCCGGCGCCAGCAGCCCCACATCCGTCTCCTCCTTCTCCCTTACTGCAATCGTCTGTCTTCACCTCGTCCCGCTTGGTCCCAGCTCGTTATCATTCGCTGCTATTGTGCTCGCAGGCTCGCCCCCCCCAACGCGTGAAGTTCGCCTCCGGTAACTAGGCCGTTGACGATGGAGTCTTCGATGCTGCCATCGACTCTATTTTCCGCCACTTTTCCTGATCTTTGTCCTTCACGTCAGCCATAGCTTGTTCCTTCAGCGAGTAGTCCTTTGCGCACTGGTCATAGAGAGCCATGTCGTAGTCCATGTACAGCTTCAACACGTTCTGTCAAGAAGCACCACCATGTAAGCACAGAGAATACACAGCATATCACAATGGGAGCCGCAGCATACCTGCGCAAGTCCTTCGACGGTCGTGTTCCAGTGTCCGAGCGAGTTTCTATGAAGAGGGCCGTAAATGACGGGCAGAATCAAATGCGCGTGCTGCTTGCTCAAGCAGCCGTTGTTCACGAGGTGCTCGTTGTTCCACAGGAACAGCGATCGCTCGGATACCTGAAAGTGCTGGCTACCGAGCCACTTGGCCAAGCCATTGAAGAGCGGCTTGTGCACCTGCTGCAGCTGCTCGCTGCCCATGAGCTCCAGAATCTCCTCCAGCTCGTTCAGGAAGATCACCTGCTTCGACGAGCACGACCAGGGCCAGAACTTGATAATGCCTTGAATGATGGGCACCGCCGTCTCCGGATCCTTTTCTACATACTGCGTAATGCAATAGGAAAGCTGCTGGTGGTACATTGATACACACTTGGGCTTGTGCAGCGGCACGAGCGCGCGCACGAGGAACTGCAAGTGCTCGCCCTTCAGCGGCATGGCAAAGCCGTTGATGATACTGCCCAGAATCTCCAAGAGCTCGCCAATGCCGTTGTGTCGCTCGGTCTCGTACACGAACCGGTAGAACACGTTGCTGATGGCCTTGCGGATGAACGACCGGTGCGACATAAACTTGCCGTAGATGCGGTGCAGGATGGTCTTGAGGTAATCCCGTTCGCGCGGGTCCTCGCTGTCGAACAGGTCGATCACAGAGAGGCAGAACTTCTGGTCCACGTATTTTTTGGCCACTTTGGCGTTCACCTCGCCCGACACGATGAAGCGCAGGAAAAACTCATACACCACTTGAAGATGTGGCCACGAGGCTTCCAGCACGGGCTCGTCCTCCTCCGGGTCAAAGTCCTCCGTCTGTGGCGGTAGCGCGCGGCAAATGTTGACCGACTGGAACCACAAAAATTCCAATTAAAGACCCATAAAAACCATTTAAAAAAAAAAAACCTGCCCACTGGCCTCGTACCACCATGGACATAATATCCGGCATGAGCGTCTCCGTAAAGATCTTCTGGCCGCCGGGGTTGTTCACATAATCTACGAGTTCCAGGAGCGTCTGGCGCTTCAGATCCTTGCCCCTGTCAATAAAACCCATTTTGAGCCACACCGATTTTGGCGCAACATAAAACCCCACAAAAAACCCACCGCTTGTCCGACGTGGGGTCGTCGAAATTGAAAATGACCGAGCACAGCTCGAGCTTCTGCTGGAACAGGGCCTCCCGCCGCTGCAGCGACGTGTCCTTGAGATGTGGCAGGTCCTTGAGCGCCTGGATCTTCTGGTTGCGCGCCATGAAGGAGCGGCGGCGCTCCCGCTTAGGTAGCGACACGTCCGAGCGCGCCACTTCACCCACGGGGGAGCCCACGCCTTTGGTGGCGCCGTCCACGTCCATGCGATCGGGGGAGTTGACACCGAGGTGCTCTCCGTTGTTGCTGAGCTTCCGTTTCACCGTTTGCAGCATCCCCTTCATCGCTTAGCGTCCCGCCACGTTTGGTTGGTCTTTGGCTGAGGCACCCAATCACCCAGCGTGAAAAGACCCCCGGAAGAAAAAAAAAACAACTCTGCAAAACACAAGAGGCGTGAGCACGAGTGCAAAACGTTGGGTTTTGCGCTTTTGCGCTTTTGCGCAACTCGGACGCTTTTGCCAGGAAGACGGGCGACGACACGTACGCTGGGAGGGAGAGGCGACTCGCTCACTGCTGGCCGTCCGCTCTTCGGTCTCTCAGTCGCGTTTTCTTCCTTTTCCTCCCCCTTTCCCCCCATAATAATTACACTTCTAGCAGTGCTTCCCCCGTCCAAAGCGATGGTGCGCCATACAAACGCCAAGTGCGGCTAGGGGTGAATTACAGCAAGCGCAAAATGGAGCGCGAATTGGCGCGCCGCTGCAAGCGCCAAGTGCGCGTCGCCGAGTTCGTCAATGCGAAAACGTTTGCGCGCAACGCGCAAATGCTCTTCGCGGGCTACGTGGAGGCGCAATACGCGCGCCAGGCCTGGCTGGCAGTGCGCGTGGACATGTGGGCCAGCAGCGGCACCTGCTACCGCCAAGGTGCAACTGCAAAAGCGAGGATAAGAACGGTTGCCGGTTTTTAAAGGTTTTGCACTTTTTGCCATTTTGCAGTCAAGAGCGTGAGTGTGTATTTGCAAAAGAGCGGGGAGGATGTTGCGCTCGGAGATGCAATGGCGAAACTGCAAAAAGTTGCGCCACTGAGTGTGGCGACTCGGGGGGATGAGCTGAGTGGCAACGAATTGACAACGGCGCTGGTGGCTGTGGTGCAACAAGCTGTCGAGGTTTTTCACCAAGTGCAAGTGCAAGTGAGTCCAGTTGCACTGCAAGTTTGCACTGCAAAAAAAAAATCTGACGCAAATTTGCGCTTGTAGGAGTTACAGCAGGCATCGCAACGCGCAAAGTTCGAGTACGAACTGTTGCAGCACCATCCTGGACTGGAGGTCTTGGTCTTGCACCGCCAAAATGGAGGCAGCTACGTATTATTTGCACTTCCATTGCTTGATGACGAACCGCAATGGGATCCCAAGATTTTGTTGGAGAATCCGGAATCCTCAAATATCCCGGACGGGTTCAATAGCCCCAACTTGGTCACAGATGGGCTGCCGATTTTAATCGGGTATCCAATGGAGGACGAGTGCAAATCGGACGACAGTTGGCTGCTTCGTGTCGAGTGGCCGGCTGCAATGGCGCTGTCGAGTCAAGTGACGCAAATTCCGCCGTCAAGTAAAGCGCAATCTTCGGTTGAGCTCATCTCTTGGTGCAAAAAGGTTGCGCAAAAGTTGATGTTTTTTGCGGATTTTTGCGCTGCTAAAGTTGTGGCTTTTGCGCAGATATTCTTGCAGCAGTGGAGACGCCGCAAAGAGTTCCTTGCCGAGCTGCGCCGCCACGTAATTGGTATAATAGGTCGTTGGCTTGTTTTCAAGTGTTCTAAGTACTAACGTTCGTGGTAGTGTTGGAATACGATGCGGCGGATTTTTCGCAGGTGTTTTTCATGCTGCAAGAGCAGTTGCACGCGCTGCGAATTATCGTGTTGCGCTTGCAATTCACAAATGCCTTTTTCCTCACGAACTGCATGAGCGACTTGCAAGTGACAATGCTCGACGGTGAACAGTCTGTCACTCTCGCGCTCCCTGTCTCCAGTCCAAGTCCTGAACCTCAAACGTCTGTCGCTCGGTTTCTCGAAAACATCCGAAAAAGTTTACTAGGACATTTTTACGGAGAAACGAGCTAGTTTCCAACATTGACCAAAAGACTTGAACATTAGAAGCCAACTGCTGACCTCGACTACCGGTCGTTTGCATTGTCGACATGATAAGTCACCAAAACTTTTCTCCTGTCCACACGGTCCCGTCGATTTCTCTGCTTGGTCTACTCTCTTCGTCCCCCTTCAACCTCCAGCCATAACTATGCACAATTCACGCATTCACCACGTCACCTTTGCAAGGTCTTGATGAAAGTTTGCCTATTCACTTTCCAAATCTCCCAGTCGCGTCCTCTCCAAGCAGTCGCCAATTTTCAATGCGCCAAGCGGATCTCACCCCCGAAGACGAACACTTGCTGTCTCTGCTGGAAGCTCGACGGGATCACCACTTCACCCAAGTGCCACAACTTTCGGGCTTTCGGGTGCTCGCACTGTTCGCGTACGAAGCTTTGGACGGCCAAACGGTCGACAAGTTCGTGATCGGAGCCAATGCCGAGTGTGCCAACATCGGTGGCGCCACATGCGCCGAACGCGCTGCAATGGCTCAATTGCAATTGCTGCCCGTACGTCGAGTACGGAAAATCTACCTCGTGTCGGACTCGGCTCAGTGTTTAACCCCCGGGACCCTTTGTCGGGAGTTCCTACTGTCAAGTCCGTTCATGACCAAAGACACTCCTTTCGTGACCCGAGCCACCAACTGCCGCCCGTGTGTCACCACGTTGGCCGAGCTCTACCCGTTCCCGTCACTGTACAACCAATTGCCACGAGCTCAAGTGCTGCCTTTTGCACGCGCCTTCTGCTCGCGGTTGGCGTTGCAACCGCAAACGTTTGTCGAGTTGCAGCTTTCACGGATGACTGCAACCGAACAGGTCGTGTACCTGGAAGCTCTGCGAGCAACGGACAAAGACGCTCGAGACGAGCTTTTCCCCTTGAGGTATGCGGCGGGCACCCGCTTCTCGGACGGACAAGTTCGGGTCACGTGGCAGCACAAAACGCTCGAGTTCGGCAGCTCGCTGGATGCCGTTTCCAAGCTCATTCCGTTCGTCGAGCACAAGCAGCAAACCCCCGAGTTCGTGGTGCACGTGGACCAGTTCGGCATTTTGCATGCTCCGTTCGCACGTGCACGAGCCTATTTCTTCGAGTTCGGCTTCCTGGACGTGCCGGTGTTGGTCCACGACGCAGCTGGAGAACTTCACCGCGTGCCGATGGGCACTCTCGTGGCCGAGTCCCCGGATTGCATCACCGCTTCCACTGCGAGGATGGAGTAAGCGCAAACTACGACGGATTGGCCTCGCTGTCGGTCGTAGCGGAGCTGATGCTGCCACTTCGGGTACTTGACCCTCGTAGCACCTTCATACGAGTCTGGATAAGCGCACGCATCTGCTGAAGCTGCTCCGGTGAAGCTTGCCGGAACTACACATCAAGATCATGAACACGTTAGTGCTACTTAACCGAGAACTTTGCCCAGCCTATTGCGTTTTTTGCAACTTACCAGAGTAGGAAGCAGCTCGCGGAGACTGATCGTGCCATTAGAATCGCGATCAATCGAGTGAAAGAGGTTTTCGACACTGGTGGCGCTGTTCCTTGGGTTAGAACCCTCGAGGCCGCAGAACTTTACCAACTGCGTCCACTCGCGCTGGTCCAAATCGCCGGAACCATCTTCGTCAAGGCGTGCAAGTCCAATAGCGAGCTGCTCGATCTGCTTTACAGTGTAGTGAGGGCCAAACGGGTTCTTTCCTGGGGCTAGCGACAGTGTTGATGCCTTCGGACGCAAACTTGTAGATGCAGAGTCGGGTGTTTGCTTCTCAGGGTGCTCTTTCGACACCTTGGGCTTGGACGTCATCAGACAAACATTGGCGACGATCTTCTGGCACAACTTGAGCTTGCGTTCGATGTTACTGTTGCGGCGCAGGTTGTCAGGACTAGTAGGAGGTGGCGACTCTGTAGATGGTGGAAGTGTTGGGGCCGACACGCTCGAGGTTAATGTTTCGGGAATGCGTGACAACTCATCGGGTTCAGGTCCGGACGACGAGTGCGTCAGCTTCGGCAACGACACATTTCGAGCAAGCACCACAACGCTCGCGCTCATTTGGATGTCCAAGCCGGTCGACTCCACTGATGGCCGTCGCAATCGCTTCTTCGGTGTAGATTTGACTGCTTTGGCGACCGGTGAAGCAGCGTGCTGCAATTTCTCACGCAAGAACTGCGAGGGCTCCACGTCTAACGCTCGCAAAGCATCTATTGACACTTTAGCGTTGGCAGCTACGCGTCGTTCGAGCTCTAATGAATAGTTGGTCAATGTCCGTGACCCAGCTGAAGCAAGTTCCGGAGGCTGCCGACCGCGATTCATCATCGCACGAGCTTTTACTTTTGCTTTCGCTCGAGCCCGACCCATTTCTTCCGGCGTAGAGAACAAAGGTGCGAGAACTGCCACGCGCTTCTTCTTGTCGGCGACATCGGCCAGCAATCCAGTCGCGTTCTTGGCGATTGCGCGAAGATGCTGAGCTTCTTCGGGCCCAAACAGCTTTTGTTGAATTCCCGACATCACTGAAGTCACCGAGAATGGTGTCTGCACCAGTAAAGCAGTTGCTGCGTTGGTCACTGCCGTAGAAGCGTCAGGAAATAGTGAATCGGGAGAAGACTGTAGCACAGGCGACATCGTCGATGGTGACTCAAGCTCGACTAGTGATGACGGAGGAGCAGGGGGCATGGCAGGAGCTACTTGCTGCTGACCTGTCTTGCGCTGTCGACTCTGTTCCTTTTTGAGTCGACGTTGGTGTTTAGCGATAACCTCGCGAGCAATCCGTTCGAAGAGATCCTTTTCATCGCCTCCAACACTATGATCACGCCGGACAAACTTCCACGCCGATGCTGCTGCAGAAGTTTGCTCGCCGACTGTCAATATGTGACCGACGCAAGTTGCTGAGCTATCCCAGATCTTGACCACACCATCTGCGCCTAACGACAGCAATTCACCTGGCCATGGCACGCTTTGGAGAGACATCACGCCGGCCAAATGCGCCATCCAAGACGTAGTCGGCAATGCAACGGGAAATCCTGATGCTTCATCCGACCGCGATACCCATCGACTCGCAATCCCGTTTTCAAAAGCTTGGATATCACCATTCGCATCCGATTTTGCATCACATGACCGACGTCGGAGAATCGCTGAGCGCCGTGCAGGGCTTTCAGGTTGAACTCTACCAGTAAGACCCTCAAGTTCCCAAGCGAAAATCTGGCCGGCTTCAGCGCCAATGTAAAGCATTGCGGAGTGAGAACTCTGTGAAACACTGGTGGAGCAGATGGACACTACTCCTTCGAACTCAGTCTTGCTCGGTACAGGTCTCGATGGTGTTGTTTCTTGCAGAACAAGTCGCATGAGTGGCTGTGCGATGCTAGTTCGAACTCCAATTGTTGGCCAAATGAATACGGCTCCGGTCACATCGCCCGAGACTAGCAGCCCCGACTTAGCGGGAAAATGCAACGCTCGAATCTCACGGGTGTGCGCACTGGCACAGCGAAATAACAGTGTGATACGTTGCAGGTGGTAGACTTGCACCCCACCAGCATCGTCCGCCGTCGCAACAAACCTCGTAATCACCGTGTCAGTTGACAATGGTGGTGGTGAGCACGTGCAGCAAGTGATGCTGGACTTGTGAGCCTTTTCCACGAAGTGTATCACTTCCAGCTCCGATTTCCCTGGCGGTGCGTCCAAGACACATATCATGCGATCGTCGCCCGTTGATACCAAGCACTACGAGCAAAGCATTAACGCATTAGGCTTGCATTTCATCTTGCACAGAGATGGTAAAGCTTACATTAGCATGAGAGCAGAACACGAGCGAGGTGATCACGCCTTCGTGCACCACCGTTTTCTGATAGATCAGCAACACAAAACAGTGAGACTCGAGCAAAAGCTGTCAAGGCTTGGAGTCGACACGGCGAACTTACGTATAATAATGCTCCCGTCACGGGGTTGTATAGCCGAATCGCTCCATCCTGGTTACAATCAATGGAATTGCGAACAACGGACCCCCTGAGTACGACGTTGAGGCGTGAGAATCATTGCTGTGCATACGTACATTCGTTGCGATGAAGAGCTTTCGCTCACGAGGGCTATCAAACGCGATGGCACAGACTTCAGCGTCTCGAATGGAAATCGGTTCCTCAATTTTCGCTCCCGAGTTCGCATTCCACACAGTGATGCGGTTCTCCACTACGCCGACGAAGGTGTTGGCCACGGCATTGAAAACGACACAGCGAGTGAGAGACATCCCAGGCGTGTCGTCTATGGTTGCATCGTCTTGTGATCCAACAGACTGCACGAAGGCACTGAAGCGGTACAACCGCAAGTTCCCAGTGATAATATCACACGCAGGACTCTCTCGCGATGCGTTTGCTACCGGTTCTTGGTGTTTCTCCATTCCAGCAGCGGCACCTCCAACCCCGCTTGACGAGGTCATAAATGTTCGGAAGCGACAGAGATTTGGAGTGTGTAGCTCAAACGTCTGCAACATCATCGCGAGGTGGTTTCCACTGAAGCCCTTCGCGCAGCGGGTGATATCCCAAAGCTTGAAATGACCACTTTGATCGCCTGTCACTGCTAGACAGGGCCCAGTTGCAGAGGTCGAGACAAACTTGGCTCCCATGAGGCAGTGATGATGGCCTCCCAACTTTGTCTTCAGGGTTCGACCAGAAATTCCCCAGCAGTAGGCTTGATACTCGAAGCCGGAACTTAGTAGCAGCGTATGAGCAGAGTCTAGCGTCAACACAGCCTGCTGATGCCCTCGAAGTACGAACGAGACTGTCAACACTGCCGAAGGACCCCCCACCGCCGCATTCGCGCCTGCTACAGTCTCCCAGATAGTTATCGTGTGGTCAAACGATGCCGTGGCAACGTAGGGAGTATCTGGTAGATCTAAGCACGCTGCTAAACGCTCGGTGTGATGTCGTGGAAGCAGCATCGGTGGAGGTGGCGGTGCAGCACCAGCATGCATTGGAACCTCAAGGTCCCAAAGCTGCACCTGCTCCGTGGAACCACCAGCAACGAACAACCTCTTGAGCGGTGGAGGACACCACTGCACGAAAAGTGCCGGGAAACGCCCAGCGAGCTTCCCATTGAAGACATAAGAGCCGACGGTGGCGTCGATGATGGACCACAGTGAAATACACAGATCGCTACTCGCCACAGCCAACGCGTTTCGAGATGGCACGTGCTCTGCATCCAAAATTTCAAGAGCATCCAGTACGTCTTGCTGCTTATCTCCCGCCTTCTTTTCTGCCGCCAGCTTTTCACAGCAGTTGAGTTCGTGAAGGAAATTCATGTCGAGATCGAACATCTAGTTGTCCACCACAAGGTATCCACCAACACGAAATTGTAAGGTGATACGAATACAATTTGAGGCTTTGATATCACGTACCAGAATTCGTGGAGACTTGTGCTCGATTACTGCAAGACGCTTTAGCTGCGAGAAGGTCTTCAGCTTGCTCACCTGGTAAGGAAAAGTCCTGTGGTAGCAGTGGTAAAGCTAAAACGGTGAGTAAACTAATATACTGTCTTCTCACAAAGCACTCACCGTGTTGCAGTGCTGCTACTAAGAGGTTCTTGGCGATAAACCACCATATTTCGCGAAGGAGCATCTTGAGGATCTCCGTGGGGTTGTTCCTGGTCGTGGTCGTTTTCGTGGGGTACCCGCGTGGCTATTAGCCCCAATGCAACGCAAAAGGAAGTGAACTCCTCCCAGTCCACTATAGCGTCTCCGTTGATGTCAATTTGCTCAAACATCTCGAATAGCAGGCCAACAAGGGCAGTAGCACGACCGCGGTGCTGCATTAACCCCGGTCGAGTACTCATTAATTCCCAGAGCACTAACCTTGCAAAGTGAACTTTGGGCAGCCCGTCGTCAGGAAAGTAGCGTTTAATGCCGAGAAATTCGTTGCAGGTGAGAGCAGCACAGACTGCAGCAACACTCGCTAGCGGGTTGCGATTTGGGATCTTGATGTCCGGCATAATGTCTAAGAGGAACACTTGCATCGCTTCAATTAGAGATGCTGTCACAGCGCTTCGCACAAGGACATTACTGCGGCCATCGGTCGCAGCGTGGAATGCCCAGTCGTGGAGATTGCCAGGCCGCCGGAAGATTTTGCACAGCACCACCACGTTGGGAGGCTTGCCAGCATTTCTCCGCAAAGTCTTGGGGTCGTGCGTGATTCCCAGTAGGCGAGTTCGTTCACCGGCATTGAAAACAAATCTCTTTCCTCCTGCTGCGAGAGCTTGTGCGTCTGCTTCCGCTTGAGCGTTGTCAACAGCGTGCAGGTCACAAGTGAGCGAGAACGCGTTGAGTTGCGGTGATCTCGCAATTTCATCCTCTGCGTAAGTGACCAGGCAGCCAACGACTTCGACGAACGGATGCAACTTGGCCATGGAGAACCGCACAACTTCGCGCTCATCAGCTTCTTTCGACTTGGCTCGAGTCGCTCGGAAGTTGTCCTGGCCGAAATACGTGCCGCTCTGACTGCCAAAACTTTGGTTCAACGGAGTATCGGGTGTCTTGGCACCGCGCACTACTTGCAAGATGTCACCCTAGTTGAAAATGCTGTCAACCGCACCACTCCACCTGAAAAGGTCAAACGACAACGACCTACCTGAGCGTTGAATAGTAAGAAGGCCAGCTCGACAATCCACGGCACGCTTTCATCTTCTTCTCGTCGGAGTCGCTGAGAAAGAGCAAACCACCGAAATTCCATTCAAAACAACAAGTAGAGTGCTCGGAAGTGCTGCAAAAGAGCGTACAAACACGACATGGGGTTTCGACCCCGGCAGTGGCGTCACATCTTCGTCTTTCAATGCATCGCACTCGCGAGCGGAAATCACTGCGTTGGTCTCAGCGTCCATTGCATTTGCTGTCACCTCGGTTTGTGCTCGTGAAAGGACAGTCGTTTTTGGTGATCACGACAGCTTAACTCGCCGCCTCTTCAAGAACCGAGCATGATGCTGCATGAACAAGACTCGGACGAGCTGCTGCTTCGACTCTTTCGACGTTGCAATGGCTTTCAAGCTCGTTCCCAATCCATCAAAGGCCGACGACAAGGGAACGAGTTTCAAACGCTGGCTGTGACCAACCTTCGTGAGTTAGCACGCGAATTGGCAGCTACGGAGAAAGCTGTTCACCCTCGTACGAAGGACGTATCAACAATGGTGGAGGCGTTTGCGAGTTCACTGCCGCGGAATAACCAAACACTGCAGTACCCGAGTTGGGACGAGCTGGAAGAGATTTTTCGCCAACTTCATGATCTGTACGAACGCAGTGGCAAGGCAATACTCTCTCTGCGCGAGCACGAGTATGCACATTTACTTACTAAAGCTGCGGTGAGGACGCTTACCCAAGCGTGCTTGAGTAGTGACCGAGGAGATCTCGAAGCTGCTGGAGTGAGAGTGAAACTATTGGAGGTGGCAGTTCGCCCCACCGCCGAGTGGCGACGTTTAGCATTTACATTGTTCCTCAACGCAAGTATTGCGTCGCTCGCGGCGATACTGTCGAGTCAAGAAGACTCATCGATCTCCCAAGCGCAGCACCTGGAGGAGAATTTGTTCAAAGTGCTTCGAGAAATGCTGGGCAAGGCAGTGCTGGTGTCGACAACATCTCTGGCTTCCGAACAGATATTCACTTTTCAAGATGAACGCAACAACCAGGACTGGGTCGAGCAAGCAATTGGCTGCTTGGAGTTCTTTGTCAGGAAAGCGAACGGGAGCTTTTCGTCCGAACGCCTGAGATCGTTGGATGAGCACACACTTCTGTTTCTTGTTGCTGAAGCGAGCAATCGTGGCTTGTCCGGAGCTGAGCTTCAGCTGAAAGCGATGGAACTTGTCGTCGCCACAATGTACGCGTTCAAAGTTGTTCCTGCTGGGAAATCGGTCGGGCCAGAATGGCGACAACCGACGAAGGACCACACGGTGTGGAACTGCGGACTACCAGTTGCAGCAGTGGAGCAGTACATCAGTCTCGAGCTGCTACTTTTCCACTTTTACAACGCCCCTGTGGTTCGCTTGCAGCGACTGGCTTGCATGGTCCTCGTCGATTTAGTTTGCGAACAACTTCGGCGCACAGGAAGCTTTGAAGGTATCAACACAGCGGGTCTCGATCAACTATGGCGTACGTTTGTAGAATGGGAGGATCCATCGGTGGGTATGAGGCAGGCTCTGCTGTCGCCTTATATCTCCTGCGCTCGAGTCGTGAAGCAGCTAGCGCCTAGCTGCTCACTAGTCTCGGAAAAACAACTGAACGCGTTCGTTAACCAGTTCCGGTTGCTCACACAGATTGATGCATACTTCGGAGTGAACCCCAGCCTCGATAAAGCTATCAAAGCTGCCAAGAACCACGGCAATGCAAACAGCTCGGAAGAACTGCTCGACCAAGTGTCAAAGCAACTGCTCTCGAATCGTGCAGTGGAGCGCTTTCGCGGTGAGCGATGGCTAGCTGAACTTCTAACTTATGGTCAAGATGACGATGTCTTCTCTTCGTACGACAGCAAAGCTACCACAACGGCAGGATCTGTTCGTAAGCAGGCTGAAGCAGTTTTGGTTTGGCCCAAATCTGCATCTGCGGTCAAAAGTACCCCCGCTGGAGAGGAACTCGAAGAAACGTTCTGCTATGATGAGGGTGGAGAAATCAGCTTAGCTGCTCAAGCCACGTTTTGGGAGCTAGTATCTCCAACAAACCCTCCAGAACTTCGTGGATCGTTTGCGAGGGTGTTGACGCTTTTTGTACGACGAAAACTGCAGCTCAGTGTGAGTGTGCTCCTGGTTTGCGCTGGGGTTTGATGCAGTAGACTAATAACTTTGTGTGGTGCTTTGTGTAGTCAGGCAAAGCGGACGCATCGACAGTTGGAGAAATCAACACGTGCTTGGGCGTACTACTCGACCACAAGGAGAGCGATCCAGCCGTTTTGATACCTGTGTTGCTGCTCATTCTGGATGTTTGCCAGTGTGAGCTATCCTACATCGACAAAAGAAGGCAGCAAGGCGACTCCGTTGCACCCTCCTCCTTGCTCAACAATCAGCACGAAGAAGTGTATGACCGCGTTGCCTGGTCGGACTCGTTGGCCTCGCGGGTTCTAAACGGGGATGTAGCTCTGGACAAAGTACTTCTGCGGCAGATGGACGCCACGTTTTTCCTGCACGCGTTGGCAGTGTTGCACGAGAGCGCTGACACTCACCGATCACTTGGATGCCGCCGAGTCTGCTGTGGGGTGAACACAACTTTGGTTGGGGACATCGCAGCGTGCACAGCGCTTATTCTCACGCACACGCTCTCGGACAACTCCGCGCTGGCCAAGCTGGGAGGCCTGGCAGCCTTAACGCCGTTCCTGCAAACGTGCGATACCCGAATTGCCGTGTAAGAATGAGTTGATTGCCTTGCCGTGAAAGGGAGAACACCACTGACATTTTGCTGCGTAGGTTCATGGCCAAACTCATTGGCGAGACGGTCAAGAAGACAGACGAAGGGCAGTACGCCGCCTTCCTCCGCGAGCTCTACGTCGCCTGCGTCGAGGCCGATGAGGAAAGCGCATTATACAATTCGTACCTGCACACTCAGACGCTGCTGCACAACTTCGACCAGGGATGTTGAAGTGAGCATGTACATGTAGCCATTTGTACATGTAGCCATTTTCGCAAGATACCCTTTCAAATATGAAACATTTATGACAGGATCTAGACAGTCTATAACCTGGTATATACTATATACTACCACGTGAATATTTACTACGTGGACCTGTTATAATATATTTCACGGCAATATCGTATACAATGAATCGACTGGCCACGAGGCGTTCACGTATCTTTCCGACCTTGGTATAGCGTCAGTTGCAATTGTTCCATCAGAGGTGAATATGTATTTAGGGATAGATTATCACCTCGTATTATAGTGGCCGACATGCACTCGAGACTTCTTGTGCCTCCTTTTGGGGGCATTTCAGGTTGGGTGGAGAGCGCTCCCGGGGAGGGTTTTCATCGTGACTTGGTGTTCTTGGCTGTTGCTGAAAAGCGGCGCCAAAGAGGTTAACCAGGACACGGGGTGAACGCCTCGGGGCGTCGGCAGATAGTGAAATCCTGGAGATACTGTGTGGAGTTCTTGCTGCAATTTGCTCGGACCATGAAACGCTCTAGACATACCACAATCATAATACACTGTAGACTAGCACAAGCCAAAAACAGAGTCAATACATGGTCAAGACGAGCTCACGTCTTGTTCACATTACGGAAGCTGGCGGAACGGATCTGAGCTGTTGGAGCTGGACGCCCCACTCATCATACCCTGCGAGTTCTGCTGCTGTGCCGTAGCTGCTCCGCCTTGTGCAAACTGCTGCTGTTGCTGCTGCATCATCTGCATGTTCATCATCTGAGGCTGCGCCACCATGCCCATCTGCGGCTGCATCATCATCATTTGCTGCATCTGCGGCTGGCTCATGCCCTGCATGGCGGCCATCTGCATGTTCGGGTACATTTGCTGCTGCATGCCCGTGGAGCCCTCCGTGAGTTGGAGCTGGTTCATGTTCATGCTCAGCTGCATCATGCCACCAGGAATGTTCTGCATCTGCGGCTGCCCCTGCATCGGCACGGCCATCACGGGCGTGGTCTGGTCGGCACCACGCGCCTTCTGCAAGTCGTTCAGTGTCCGCTTCTCCGCCGGGTTAGCAGACAGGCTCTTCTTCTTCTCGCTCGCAAGAGAGCTAAAGTCGACGATGTTGTTCTCCGGAAGGAGGTTGGTGTGGAACGCATCTGCTTGCTGCTGGGGTTGTGTCTGGGTCACGTCAGAGGTCACGGCCGGGAGAGCGCTGCCATCAAAGATCGATTGCTGCATAGGAGCAGCTGCTTGGACAGGCGCCGGAGAGAAACTCAGACCGGCAAGATCTTGCAGTGGGTTTTGGCTCTGCGGCGCGTCGAAGATCGACGGCTGCACTTCCTGAGCAGGCAATCCAGTCGTGGGCGGCTGAACGTCCAAATCCACACCCAGCAAATCCACGCTCGCGTTGCTGACTGCCTTCTTGCTGCTGCGCTTCTTGGCCTTCCGCGTGTTCTCCTTTTCCGACGCCGACTCGTCATCCGTGGACGCCACCGACTGCCGACGCGCGCGCGACTTCTTGCCCGATTTGTCTTTCTTCCTCGCCTTGGTCTTCTTCGCTGCTGGCTCCTTCTCTTCCTCCGCAGGCGGCGGCGGGAGCTTCGCCGGATCAAATGAGTAGGCGTAGTCCGCCTTCTTCTTGCTGCCATCGTCGCTGCTCTCGCTCTCCGAGTAGAACCCGCTGTGCTTCTTGGTCTTCTTCTTGCTCTTGTGCCGACGTGCCTCCGAGTCGGTCTCCGAGTCCTCCGACTCGCTCTCCGACTGCTGCTTCCTCCTGCTCTTCTTGCTCTTCTTCTTGGCATGGCGTCCCTTCACATGGTGCTGTGTATGGGCCATGGAGCTCGAACTCTTGGGCTCGTAGGGCTTGGGCACTGCCGACCCGTTGCCATAGTCCGAATAGGCCTTGGGTCTCTCCGTGGCAAAGTCGTTCTGGTACCCCCCTCCGCTGTAGCCGCCACTGTAGCCGCCCGCTCCGCCCCCACCGGACGAAGAGCTGCGGATATCCGCCATCCAATTGGCGCGACCATCATTCCGCGGCATTTGCGGCGCGTAGTGGTCCGAAATGGAGTCGGTGGAAGGTCCACGCGCCAGTTTCCCCCCGTACTCGATGACTTTCCCCCCGAGCCACTGGCCGCTTTCCAGGATCTTGCTCTTCCAGTCG
>JAHWLE010000455.1:0-22910 GCA_024679135.1 Phytophthora foliorum | reverse complement strand
AGAAGCACCCATTGCATCTGGGTTGGATAGATTTTCATACTAAAACCCCACTAAAATCTGGGTGTCCCACCAAGTTTTGAATTTCACCCAGTCTCTTCGAGTAACATTCACTGGGTGATTTTCGGATGACTTGGGTTTTGATGTTACCTGTGGCCGCCACAAGCAACATTCACTGTGTTTATTTCATTCTCCACGGGTATCAATTTATAAAGGCATCTAATATATCAGTTTGTATTTGAAGAGTTTAGATATTTGCAGAAATGACCATACTATTTATTACTAGGATGAAAGGTCGGTGTTAGTGCAGAGAGATCTCAAAATGCATCTAATATTGCAGTAAGCCCATATTATAAGAGGTTCTAATATTAACGGATGTATCGTATTTTAATTTGGGTAGCAAAAAGATTAAGAATAGAGAATTAATTTGGGTCGAATTACCTCTCTTTAGAAACTCTGGATTAAAATCCAGAGAATAGTATCCTCATGGGTTATACGACATGGAACTTTACCACCATGCAGTAAAAGAAGCTGCCAGGCAGAAACCTTCCTTCGACAAACGAAGCAGCTCAGTGTTGGTAAGCCTTCCACTGTAAGGTCGCAACAAAAGACGCTTTGCTATACAGTCGATCATGGAGCACTAACACAACCTACTGATGTGTCCTTTTTAATTTGGGTAGCAAAAAGATTAAGAATAGAGAATTAATTTGGGTCGAATGACCTCTGTAGAAACTCTGGATTAAAATCCAGAGAAAAAAAATTCCCGCTTGCTTTACAACTTGCTCACACCCGGGCGATCACGGACGTCGCCCGAAATACTGAGCGTGGAGTGGCGAGACGTTCGAGAAAGGCTGATCCTCCGATGAGACCGCGAACTAGGCAATCCGTACGGTGTGCTCAACACAATCTCCTCACCGTGCTCCGGGTCATCGTGCATCACAAAAAAGCTTGATCCGTTATCGCGACTAGCAAATGGATCGAACCCAGCAGCGGAGGTACCGAACATGGCCACACGAGAAGGCGGAGGGGGCATTGGCAGGTTCTCAGCCGCCAACGCCTCCACAAGTCGATCGTAGTCCACCGAGTGGTGGTTCACCACACTCCGCCCCAAAGCCATACGACGGCCTTCCAAACACATATCCGACATCGACCCACGATCACCACCATCAGCACGCAGGAAGTACGACGCAGTACTAAAGTCATCGTTGGGGTCCGTCGGCAGACGACGAGAGGATCCTTCATCATTATGACAAACCATCAAATAGCAGGACCTAATTTGGACTATTTGATAACAAAAATTCAGAGCTTCCCCGTGTAAAACACGGGATTAGTTTTCTCTGGAGCTATTTTTGTTTTGGCTCCAGCATGATCCTCCTGGAGGATTCCTCCAGGCAACGCGTTTGAGGTGTAGTTGGTGGAGCATATGGTCTGGAGTAAAATCGGAAAAGCACGGTACTAATTACAAAATATCACAGTGACGTTTCCAATGCGCTTCAGCTTTACAATGACGGAGCTGATGTTCTTGCTGACAGCCCTGCTAGCTATCGGTATGGACATGAGCGAGGTCCTCTATCGTATAGCACGCTTCGGAATGCGGGCTGACTTGGCCACTTTAATTGGATCTGAGAAAAAGAAACTGGCAAAGGCAACATTGCTGCTCGCTATAAATTGTTGAAGGTTCTCAGCAAATTGCTCCTTGGAGCAACACGAACCCTAGCCGGGCCAAATAACGAGTGCCTTATAATATAAAGCTAAGGCATATTATGCAAAGACACACAGGCAACCCCGGGATATCCTAATGGATATTGCAACCAAAGAGGTGAAAGTGCCTTTGACTCGCGGATAGCGTCCAGCGATCGAGACCAGTGCCACCAACCCAAGCAAACAACATCGCCCTGTTAAACGCGAAAGGTCGTCTGTTTGCATCTTCGAGTGCACAGCTCGTCGGAATGCGACGTAGACCTGGCCTTCATGTCCACGGCGCGCCTGCCTTGCGAGTCGAGCGATGTTGAAGCAGTCTTGGTGGGTGTCTGCGCACAATCACATCTGCGACGCGCGACGGCCTGAGAAAACGGTTTTTACGGGGAAGCAGAGAAGCGACGCCTGGTGCTTGGGCTTCTGAATTGGCAACTTGAAGCTTGGGGCCGAAGACGAACGGAAGAAGCGACCAAACGACGATGGACGAGCTGCCCGCCGTGCTGCTGCTACATGTGCTGCAGTTCCTGGACCACTCGGAGCTGCACGCAGCCGAGCAGAGCTCGCGTGCGCTGCGGACGCTCACGCGAGACCACGGTGCGTTGCGTGCTCGTCTTCCTCCTATAAGCTGCTACGATGCGCTGACGTTTCGCGGCTATTTTGCTTGTTTCCAGCGCTCTGGCGGAGCTTGGCAAGCGCCCACGTGGCTTGCAGCGGCGTGCTGGACCGCGAGAACCTGTGGAAGAAGATGGCGTGTCTGGCGCAGCGCCCCGCGGGCGACGACACGCAGTTGCTGGGGGGGGTGCAGGCTTTCTCGTCCGCGGACCGGCAGAACGAGTCCCCCGTGAACACGCTCACGTCCTCGCGCTGCTGGCTGGAGCTGCACGAGTTGCAGACAACGGAGATGCAGCAGGAGGCGGAGATGGCGACGCTGGGCGAGCGCATCCAGCACCGCTGCGGATGCTCCACGGGGCACTCGTGCTACTGGAGCAGCTCGGCGTCCACGAACCAGAACGCGACCGAGTTCATTGACTACGCGCTCAATGGGCCGTGCGTGGTGAACGCCGTGCAGATTGTGCCGTACCGAGTGTTCTGGCACCCGGGGAGCCCCACGTACGCGCCCAAAAGAGTTCGGTTCGAGTTCTTTGACGTTGACGATATGGCGGCGTTGCAACAAGGATGGAGAAACCGCGCGCAGGCAATGCGGCCCGTGGCGATCAAGCCATTCTACGCCTCGCACGACTTCAAGGTGAAGAACGACATGACGCTGCAGGAGTTTGTGCTGCCTCGCAAGGTGGCGGCCAGTAAGAAATCGGTGCTGCGAATTACGCTGCTTGGGCGGCACCAGGCGCAGACCTTCGTGCTCCCGCAGGCACTGCTTGACGCAGACGAGGACAGACGCCCCAAGTACTACTGTTGTCTGAGCTATGTGAACGTGTGCGGCGTGTCTTGGAATCCTGTGCAGCCCACACAAGAGGAAGATGCAGCACAAGTCGTGCAGCCGTACAGCATGAGCCCCAACCTGCGCATGGCGGCTCTGACTGGACTGGCAGTATACATGACTGCCTGCTATGAAGGTTTCATCGGCCGCACTCGACGATGGGAGTGATCGACCACAACCTCCCCACACCAAAGGAAAAAAAAAAGCACACAACATTTATCTTAACCACGAGGAAGCTCGTCCGACCACGTACAAATAGTAAACCTGCAATCTTGTTATCATACACGTCATCTAGTTCCTCTTCTTCACCACTTTTCAAACTGCACCTGCATGCCACACGCGCATTTCTTGGTCCAGGTCTTGGCATCTTCATCAAAGGCTTCGGCTCCGAACTTGTGACGATGGTCCTTGTCAGCCACGGGTACATACTCCTTCTTTTTCTTCAGTTTCTGTTGCTGTTCAGCCACTTCCTCTTCACCTCTATCCAGCTCCATCAAATGCTGCCTTTTTAATAAATGTTTTGTCCTCCCGGCCGCGGACCGGAACGCTCTCTTCTTCCTCTTCTGCTTCTCGCGTTGCAGTCCTTGTTCGTCTCCATACAATCTGTAAGCCTCTGTCACTAGCGTCCGTCTGAGATACAGCTGCAGCGGCGCAAAGGCTTCGTGTCGTGGATTGGGTTTGCTTAGGTGTGGCAGTCCACGGAAGGACGAGTCGGGCAGCGCGTATTCCACGCGGGCCCGGGACTTGGACAGCAGCTCGAACGCGCCGTCCTGCAGCGTCTGGTCCTGCTTGCAGGTCACGCACACATGCAGCGAGAAGGTCTCGAGCAGCACGCGGTCCAAATACATCGCGTCGTCATTGCATTCGGCACAGCGGCCCACCGCCAGGTCGTCCAGCAACGCCATGACTCGCTTTTGAGAAAAAGAGTGGACCCTTTTGGACACAAAACTGAGTATTTTGTGGATGTAGCCATTAATCAAAGGAAGCAGATTGATCCTTGACTCAGATCGCGACTCAGAGAATCAGAAAATAGCATTTTGAATTGGGTGGACGTGGAATATAATGGCGGAGACGACGACGGCCAAGCCTGAGGACGCGCAGGTGCTGAGCAAGCTCCCGCAGAAGAAGTTCTACCGCTCGCGCGCGCACTGCAACCCGCTCTCGCACAATGACTGCTTCGACTAGTGCGTGGCTGCAAAGGGCGAGCGTCGGGCGCCAGGAATTACTGACTGTGGAATGCTGTGAACAGCCCGCAGACGCCGGACGAGATGGACTGGTCCACACACTACCCGGGCATTGAAAACCCGTAAGAAGTTTGTATTAACAAATTTGGATAAAAAGATGGAAGTGTATTGACAGTAGCATGATATTTCTAACAGGAGTGTGGACTTCTTGGACGTCGGCTGCGGCTTCGGAGGACTTACAGGTTCGTCGGGTGTTGCATTTTGAAGCTCTTGGTATTGAGAATTTTAGACTGATATGTTGTGTGTTCATTGTTGCAGTGAAGCTGGCGGAGCTGTTCCCGGACAAGTTGACGCTGGCAATGGAGATTCGAGCCAAGGTGACGGAGTACGTGCATCTCCGGATTGAGGCTCTGCGTGCCGAGAACCCAGGCCAGTTCCAGAACGTGTCGGCGCTGCGCACGAACGCGATGCGCTACCTGCCGCACTACTTCCGCAAGGGTCAGATCACCAAGATGTTCTTTTGCTTTCCGGACCCGCAGTTCAAGGCGCGCCTGCACCGCCGTCGCATTGTTCAGTACGTTGCTGGAAGTGACGTGAATTTAGGAAGTTCGTGCTGACAGAAATTTTCTTCTGCATTGCAGCACGCCTCTACTGGCTGAGTATGCGTACCTGTTAGCTCCGGGCGGCATCCTGTACACGATCACGGACGTGGAGGAGCTGCATGAGTGGCATGTTGAGAAGTGCTCCAGCCACCCGTGCTTTACCCGTATCCCTGACAGTGCGCTGGTACGTGGATCTCCCTTATGAAGCTGAGAAAGTTAAGAACTCGTTGACTAACTTGCCCCTCCTGTGTAATTGGAAAAATCAAAGGAGTCCGACCCGTGCGTGAAGGCCATGACGGAAGAGACGGAGGAAGGCAAGAAGGTGGCTCGCGGTGGCGGCAAGAAGTACGTTGCGGTTTTCCGACGGAAGGCCAACGAGGATGTCGCTGTCGACAACCTCTTCTGGTAGGAAATGGTTAACCAAGCAGGTTCCTGTAAACTCTAGACAACAGGAACCTTTGTTTTCATTTCCGACATACCCAGCGAGCGTTTGATCTTTTGAATGAACTGCCTTGCTTCTTACATACAGATTTCTTGCAGCGCTTGCTCCACACACGCTCTAACTACATGCCACCCTGCTACTTCCCTACGTATCTGGTTTACAACAAGCACGCGAAGGGGTCGTCGCTTTGCACTGGGGGCGGTGACGGCGGCTTCTCTTCGAATCCACGGATATCGTTGCCAGCGAAGGGGTCATTCACATCGGGCACTAACGTGTTGGTTGTGGCAATCGGTGCTGGTTTGGGCGACTCGCCGCCTCCAAAGCCTGGGAGGAGTACTGCCTCGGTAGCCGAAGTGGTTGCGGAGGTTGCTGCTGCCGTCGAGGTCGTGGTAGCTGATGAACCTGACGAGCCGAGGCCCAACCGGGAGCTGAATGACCACGAGGATCGTGGGGACTTGCTGGGAGGCGTAGAAGGCGGGAAGCTCGAGCCGTCAGATGCAGTCAGACCCTCGTTGACTGCAACCGAGGCATCCGTAATATTTGTGTTGATTGTCGTCAGGAAATCTTCCATTGAGCGCGATGATGCTCGGCGCTGCTTGCCCACCGTAGACAGACTCTGCGAACGAAGTTCCATCAGCACGACGTTAATGTCGCCCTGGGCCTCTTCTAGTACGTCCATGATCCTGTCGCTAGTCGCTTGGATGACCACTGCACACACAAAGAGAAAGAAACGAATTAGAAAGGTCCTAAACAACGGCATTACTGCAAGTGGGCAGGGACGTACTGGAGAAGTTGCCGTAGTTAGCGTTCATCTCGTTCCAGAGGTAGTCGAACAGCACGAACACCTCAGAAAAGAGCAGGTGGAAGGCTTCGCTATCGTAGAACAATGGCCAGTTCGCCTGCTGGTCACGGACGAGCTCACCATCAAACTTCCAGAAAAGACGTGCCACCATGCACGTCACGTTAATACCAGCAGGACCCCACGGGTATGTGTGATCGTGTGATCCAGGTACTTGGTTCGTAACCATACGCACAGCTTGTGCTGTGTAATGCGACGCGAAGTACACTAAGCAATCCAAGCTCAGCATGCCACCAGCGCGGAAGTCTGTAGTTGGGTCCGGCCGCTGGAAACCCAGCCGACTCCACGACTCTCCTACGCGTTCAAACTGCAGAGCCTGCATTGGTTCAGGAGCTGCCGCACCATCGCCGTTCTGGCCACCATCTCCGAAGTCCAACAGGTTCCCTTCCGCGATAGGCTGAGGTTGCTCAGTGGATGATCCATTGTCCTTTTTGAACGGCTGCTGAGAGTAGATAGCGTGCCAAAGATCACGCAGCATCTCTTCGTATTTCTCGTCACCACTCACACAGTTCTGTTTCAGTAATGCAAACCGCTCCTGCATGTTGGTGATATACGGCTCTTCGGGCATTCCCGTCTTGCCCTGTCGGGACCACAAACAGCTACCCTCCGCACCACCATTTCCGCGCATGAAGGCGGGTAGAAGCTCCTCCCGCCTTTTGTTACGCAGCAAGTCGCGCTTGGTTGCCTGCGCAAGTGCAGCGCGTTCACGCTCACGCGCCTGCTTGTCAAGTCCAACCAAACTTTTGCAGCCATCGGCAACGCCAAAATGAAGGGCGTAGGCCACAACCGCGCCATCAGCATAACCGCACACGATGCAGCGTTCATCTTGGCCCATGCTCAAACTCGTCAGTTCTACTCCCGGACGCTTGCACTCAATGCGTCGGACTACAGATCCAGGCATTCCAGCGTCACGCACCTCGATGGCTGCGTCAGCACCAGCACAAGCGGTGATCAGGTACTCCCCCGATCGCGTGAACAGTACGCCGCGCTCTAACAGCAAATGAGGCACCGGAGGTAGGTCATTCTCGCCTTCAGTAGGCTCTTCACCTTCACCTCTCACCACAAGCTTGTCGTGGGAGATCACGTGGCCATTAATTGAAACCACATAGAGCTCGGACTGTCGCTCCGAACCATCATGCTGTTGTTCTTGCAGGTCACTTGTGGCCACATACCCGCTGCTGGACAAGCCACCAGCCACCATGCTGCTATTGCCGCTTCCCGTTTCACCAACTGTGAGTCTAGCCTTGTCATCAGAGAAGAGTGAATTTGCACGAGAGTAGCGACCACTGCGCTGGGTTTTGTGGGTTGTGATGGAGTGAACAAGCGTGTCGCCCTGAGCCGAGATCACCATATGCGCCACAGCAGACGTTTCCATTGGGCCCGGCGTAAGAGCCAAAGCGTGGAGAGGTGTTGAGCCACGGAGCGAGTGCAGCAGAAGCATGTTGTCCTTTGAGGCACTCACCACCACGTCCAAATCGACATTAAGCGAGACGGCAACCACCGGGCTCGTGTGGCCTACAAGAAGAACCCAAGGCAAACCACCCACGGGCAACTCCTTCTTGAGGAAGAGTCGTCGTGAGCGAGATGCCGAGAGCTTTGACAGTGCCCAAACTGAGACTGTGCAATCCTCACTACCAAACGCCAATGCTAAGTCACCAGTAAAGTCGTCTTCGCTGCGCGCCATACACAGAATAGGCTTTTTGTGGAAGGCAATTCGCTGCAAGAGTTCGCCATCAGCTGCCCAATGGATACGCCAACTACCGTCCCAGTAACCACAACTGATCATCTGCTCGTAAAACACTACACCCTCGCTCACGAGACAGCCTGCAGGGAGTTTCCACCATTGATCAACATCCACCATCGAGAATGGACAAGAGCGCACCGTATCTGGCACAGAGTTCAGGTAACGCTTCGCCAACACCACACCATCACTGTCAGTTGTGTATACAACTACTCCATGATCATTGCTACCCGTACTATGGGCCCCCATGCCAGTGCCACTTCCGAGTCCAGGTCCAGATCCCGTAAGGGCCGTAAGCGCCACTGCATGATTCAGCGCGTTTGAAAACCGCACGCTCTTGACAGCTGCTGTGTGCTTGGACGGAAGGTCATGACGACGCACTTGTCGCCGCGACGACAGAACGGCCATGCTGTGCGAGGCCGGGTATCGTGCCTCTAGGGATTCATCCTGCGTCATACGTACAGGATGTGGTTTACGGAACAGTTGAACTGGCACTGTGCCACGCTGAACGAGTTTGGCGCGCACACCATCGCTAGATGTACTGAGATCCAAACGCTCCGGGTAGCACGCGATGTGATACGAATTCAACGCGTCCACAGCGGACGACCCAGTCTGCTTATATCCGAAGATAAGGTCGATCCAGTGGTGAAGGTTGCTGGACACGAAATCACTCTCAAGTGCCAAGCGATGCAGACGCACAAAGTCATAAGGTGAAGCGGCCCATGGAGGCAGTGACACTTCACGCCTTAGGGCCGCTGTTGAACTGACATCCTGTCCTGGTGCGAAGTGTCGTGCTAGTGTCTTGTTTCGTGCACTTGAGAAGAGCTCCGGCAAGTAGAAAAATTCCGGTGTCAACTCGAACATATGACGATCGTCACTGGTACACATCTGGAAGGCCTCCGGCACCGAATCAAACGTAGGCTCACCAGCCGCCATGTGATGGAGCTGTTGCTCCTCGCTACCAAGAACAGCCCCTGTAAAAGGTGCGAGTCGAATCAAAAAGTAGAGCACAGACTGCATGTGCGAGTACGTGTTCGCGTAGTGGAATGCAGGAATCGGTGTCTTCGGGTCCCATCCTTCGTACGTTGCGAGCGCACGCTCAATTGCCTCGGTCGTTTGTGCACCAATAGGCCGGCGCAAGTCGCGATAAATGTCTTCGTCGTCCAAGCGAAGCTCCACAGATTCATAATCCTTGATCACCCACGGGAAGACGGGGTACTGAGCGGCATCGTTGTACGAACGACCAGCAGACACGTTCAGCGCCATAAGGTACTCAAAGTTGCTGATCTCACGCCGCACCCACATCTCCGTCCACTTACTCTTGGAAAACATTCTTTCGGCTGATAGCAAGCGTTTGCCCCATTTTGCGAGGCATGGAGGCTTGCGCTCTTTCAATGTAGCGTACATGAGGTCAGCCTCTCCGTAGCTTTCAAGTCCGAAGAAGCAAGAACTGCCGTCCACGAAGTAGATCTCAAGGCCATTCTGACCCTCCATGAGGAACCGCCGCCTGTGAATCACGCGGATCACGCGAACACCCCACACACGGCGCTTCAACTGTGACACGTACACCTCGTGAAGACGCTGCGCAGTGCGCTGTCGAGCCGCAACTCCTCCGTCGTCGTTTGACTTGAACGCATCTGCGATTCCGCGCAGCGTTACCACGCGCTCTCCCTCGAAGACAATAGTTGCAGCACCGATGCGCAGCACTCCGTGCACCAAGACACCCGACGGGAGCACCAGATACGCCTTAGTGCGGTATGGGGCCCCTAATGTTTTCCAGTGGTCATGCTTGCTCGGATATTTCTTAAGCATCCGTGAAGACGACGTAGGGCCTGAAGAGCTTGGTCCGGACGGGCTGGCTGGCTTCGTCGCATCATTATTTGGTGGTGCACTGCCTTCTTCTCCTGCAGTATCGGGCGATGTTGAAGCTTGCATATCACCACCCTCTTCTGAAACATTCGAGAGACTCCTGTGGGGGCCCGAGCTCTCGGGCCCCGTAGATGATCCTGACAAAGTGGTTGGACGTCCACTTGCGAGGCGCATAATACCGGAGGAGAACCGCGTCGAGATTGTACCAATGCGGCCCTTTGCGGACTTAACAGTAGTCGCCACGTCCACAGAGACAGCACGGCGGTCTCGAATTGGCGAGTCATCCGTAGACGCACCGCTAACATTTTCACTAAGCTCAGGTGGTGGCGGTGCGATTGGCGCAGTCGCTACAAGGTCTGGGTTTTGGCCTATGACATCCAAGCGCGAAGAAGCGTCCACGATTTCTCCTACGCTATCGCTGCTGTGCATACGATCACGAAGCATTGAGCGCGGCACATCGCCATTGCTGCTGCCACTAGCGTCGAGAGGAGTTGGACTGTTGTCGTCATCCAAATATCCCACATCACTCATGCGTCTCGCTAATCCGACATACGCAGGGTCATCCGACTCTGCTGCCTCCGATCCCTCTCCATCACCACCACTACCAACTGTGTGAGTCTCGTCATCATCTTCTTCCTCTTCCAAAAGTTGGTCTGTCGAATCACCTGAGGCCGCAAGAGCAGCGTCATCCACGACTATGGAATCCACCGGTGGCATAGTCAACTCGTCTGCCATATTGTTAAGCATTTCGTGCTTCAAACTCGAAGAGGTGAGGTTTGCACTGTAGTTGTGGGTGATAGTATCATCCGTGTCCGGGAGCAGACGACACCGGATCCAATTGCTCGACGTGTAAATATCCACACGCCAAAATTCGTTGTCACCCCAGAGACCAATGATAGTGCCGTCGCCAACAGCGTTAAGAACAGCCTCGTCTTTCACTCCCCATACATGACGAACGCCCCATTTGGCTAACACTCGCAGTTTCATCCAGTCATCAATGTCTTTCGCCTTGACGCGCTCCAGCCAAACGTGGTCCTCCCCATCGCTAGAGAGTGCACCCAGCGACTTTGCAGAACGAGTGAACTTGCTGATGCGCTCAAGTTCGGCCTTTGCGCGATTCTTTTCATCAGCTTCCTCGTCAAACATACCAACACGACGCATTGCGCGAATGTCACGCGCATGCGCCATCTGTTCATGATAAAAGCAATCGCGACGACGCACCTCCTGATTGTTTGCCGTGAAGTCATTCCGGGCTAGCAATTCAGCCAATTGGTCAGAAGAACGCAGAGGCACGGACACTAAAGACGCCAGAATGCTTGCCAACTTCACTGCCGACTCCGACCAACACTTCCGCCGCACACGACCAATCAGTGACGAGAGCTCTGGGATCAACCAGAGAAGCAGTGTTGTTTCGTCACCGGGCGCAGCCTTCACACATTCACTTGCGGTAACTAGCCCTGCTGTCGTTGTCATGCCGTTGGAGCCTGAACGAGAAGGCGCAAAACACGAGTCAAACTGCGCGATTTCGTGACCTAAGCCCATTGCGTTGATAAAGTACTCCAGTTTGTTGATACGCGCAAAAAACACCGAGTTGGCAGGTAGCCGTAGTTTTACTGCTGACGAAAGTTCGTCATTGTCGTCATCACTGTTGGCTGCAGCTTCGTTGTCATCCGAAATGAGGACGAGGTACAAGCATCGCAGTAGCAACTGCAGAATTTGACGCATCGGTCCACCAGGGTGTGGTCGCGCAGAAATGTTGCTTCCTCCGGATAACGGTGCCGGTGGGGAGTTAGTCACTGGTGCGTTTGGCGCGGCACCAGTAGGCAACAGGTTAAACCCAAACCCAAGCATGCTCGAACCAGCATTAGAACGCGCCGAAGAACCCAATGGTGGAGGACTTTGCAGTCCGCTTTCCATCGGACGGGGTGGTGTGCTGCCGCGACGGTTGTATGCATTGCTGGATCGTCTTGCAAAACTCGCATCCGATTCTGAATGGAAGTGAGACGCAAAATGTTGCCAAATTCCTAGAATTGAGTCCACCAATTCAGCCTCGTGCCAAATAGCGCGTTCACACTTCCAGAAAACCAAGCTCTTCGTAGCGTCTTCGTTACCCAAGCTATTCACGAGTTTGCTTGGGTCGACGTCGCCTAGAGTATCTGGGTCGTAGTGAAGCACTACAGCAGCAGCCAAAGACGCCAAACTCTCAGCGTTACGCCACAAAATTGACTCGCGCGATGGGGTGCCCTCATTGATGCGCAAATTCATTTCGGCTGACAGCATTTCGTTCATCTTGTCAAGCGTAGTCTTGAGCAACGATACCACGACCACCTCCAGCTCCTCTGTGGATGTGATAAAGCGAGAAAGAGTAGTAAACGGATCCTGAAGCAAAAACCACGCCATTTCGTTCGTTTTCACCTCAAGGCAGATCATAGATGAAATAACGTCGTATGACATCAGCGTAATGAAGTCTACACAACCGCTTGGCTGGTACACGGACATTAGTTCCACAAGCGCCAGCTTCATCCGGCTTGACATGTCATTGAAGCAACTCGCGCTCACACCCTGCTTTTTGCGGTCACCATCCCCGTGCAAAGCTAGCAAGCCTCGCACGAAGTCAACATCATCCTGTGTAATAATCGAAAATAGTGCATTCACGCGAACCTCATCTGGTTCCTGCGTGTTCAGCACCATGTCTCTTAGCCGGCTCATCGGAACCCCGGAGCAACCATGCAACTCGATGCCAAATAGCGAAGAAGGTGGAGATGGCGGGCTTTCATATTGATGCTGCGGGTCGCCGCGAAGACTGAGAATGGCTTCAATAATCGGCACTTGCTCTGTTGTTGATGACTCAGTAGCAGTGCCCCCCATGTTTGAGATACTCCCGAAGATGAGCACGTGGCGATTGATAGCGCTGGCAACTGTCGAAGAGGCAAAAATGATCTTCAAGTGACGAATAGCAACCATGCGAATGGTGACGGAGCTAGAGCGTACAAGCCCCAGGAAGGCAGGCATCATATTGTCATGCCAAATTGTTGCAGTGGCCAGCACATTTTCATCGATGAGTGCATCGTATGCTGCCGTTTTGCCATCCAGTGCCTTCATGTCCTTCTCCGTTACCTGAATACCCAGAATCATGAGCAGAATCTCCGAGTACACACCCATCGAGACAGGTCGCTCTTCGGGCTTCAGAGAATGCATGATTAAGTACGCGTCGCCCACAGAAAGCTGAATCTTATCCGGATTGTTCACCATATCACGATCTTGAGTGCAGTCGCACTTTAAGAACAGGTATGTTCGCAGCAATCGCAGAGTCATTACTCGAATGACGTCGTTCGAAAACTCCAACAGCGGTAACCAGATACGAAGTCCTCCCAATCGACCAAAGAGGTCCAACATTCCAGCAGGAGCCGTGGGCTGGACCGACAGCTCGATCAATAGCTGCAGCAAGTCTGGTAGATCCGTCTCCGGTACATTTTCTATGGCCGAACCACTACCATCGAGATCACTTTCAGGCATACTTTTAGAGTTTGACGACGACGAGACAGTTGCGGAAGACGACGACCCATTTGACGACCCAATCTCTTGCAGCGCCGGTGTTCCATCAATGTTTACTCCTGGAATCATAGGATTGCTTGGCTTACCAATCATGCAGAAAATAAGAGAACGTGTGCTTTCGTACGATAGCTGTGACTTGACGTCCTTGCCCTTTCCTGGAAAGGCCATGACAGAACCTGCGATTTTCGCTGGGGGTGATTCACACAGTACGATCTTAATCATAGCTAACACACGCTTCCGCAGCGAATCAACCTCCTCGGGTGAAAATTCTCGCGCGCGCCGGAGTGTCGTAGAAGTGGGAATCCGCCAGTATATCCATGAAAGGCATCGCAAGAAGTGGCGCGTGGAAGCCGGAGATAGGTTCTTGCTGTCCTTGCGAGTCATGATCTCGAGCTTGTCGAACACGGTACTTTGAAGATCCACAGGTGCGTTTATCCAAACGCGGAAATTGAAAAGCAGAAATTTGTAGATCTCGTCAGCCAAGATGCGGTCGGAGATCACAGCACTACGCAAGCGCTCGATAGCAATCAATAAATCAGCCGTCAAGTACTGCGGTGGCAGCGAGCGCATCAGTAACGCCATCAGACGCACTCCTTGGCTGCGGCGGAAAATAAATTTGTTGACCAGGGAATGCCGCATGATTTCAGCGATAAGAAGCACCACCTTCGGAATACTGTGCACTCCCATTGGACGTGCGATCAGGTCGCTCATTTGTTTGAGGAAGTCTGCGTCTTCATCGAATTGCGTGGTCAAAACTGCAGTAGTCCCCGCGAAGCTGCTTCTAACGGATAGAGATGTTTCCGACGTTTCGTCTCCGTTCGAATCGGCAGTAGTTGCATTCACCGTAGAGACAGCAGCCGTAGTCGATGTCACCAATAACGGAAGACAGACTAGCGGACCACCTAGCTGTGCCACAGCTTGTTTAAATGTTCCGGCATGCCGCAGACGCACTCCAGCACTCGCAGCAGCTGCGTGGTAGTCGTTACCGCTAGAATCATAGCAAAGGCCCTTCAGTCGATCACAGTGACGGGCGTCATACGCGAGCAGTAGTCCATCGGTCGAATTTCCCGGTGCGTTGGACCCTCCAGGTGTTCCTGGCGCACCACTGACTCCAGCGCTCGATGATGTAGATGACGACGAGATGTACGAGTTGAATTGAAACACGAGCGCATCGTACTCGTCGACGCTACGGATATTATTGATGATGCTGGCCGGCAGCGCCTGTCCAAAGAGCGCCGTAGGGCCGAGCAGAATTCGAAGAGCATTGGAGCCGTTGCTTTCGCGCATGGCAAGATATGCCTTCACAACAGGCGCCATAAGAGCCGTGTTCGGGTATGCCAACCGCACGCTCTGGCGCAATTCCGCGTTGAGATAAACATCCAGCTTGGAGCCGCGGAACTGGCGATGAGTGTGCGTGATGCACAAGAAATGCCACCTTCCGGGCGTAACGAGATCCGGCACTTCCACATGCCCGTCATTCTTCCGCTTGTCGAAACTCGTGATCATGAGCGACGAGCGCAGGAACGAGCACATGATCCCCACGCCCGTTTTGCCGCAAAACGTAAACAGCGGCGCCACTTCCTCTGGCAAATACTCGAACTTGATCCATGCGCAGAACGTGTACCCGTTGTTCGGGAAGGCCGGAAGCACGGGCATGAGGAGACCCGAGAACTCGCCGTTCAGATCAAAGAACGACGCCGGTCCGAACGAGTCGCGCGCGATCATCTCGAGCGTGGACAGGTAGTAGCTCACGGCCTGGTCGTCCGGCTCCTCGTGCACCATGCGCATGCTGCGGAACACGGCGAGCATGGCCTGGATGTCGTCCATGCTCACCGAGTGGTACGCCAAGTAGAGGAACACCCGCAGCAGCTTCTTGAGCACCGTGTGGGGCAGACTCGGGTCTGCGAACAGGCCGCGCTCGCTCAAGAAGCGCAGGATCTCGCGCTGCAGGCCCGCGGTGGAGCAGGCCTCCACGTTGCCGCAGCTGCTGCGCACGAGGCTGATGAGCGCCTCGAGTGCGCGGATCTGCTCGCTCTCGTCCAGCACGCCCACGATGTCCGAGAAGAGCGTCTTGAGGCGCGACGGCCGCCGGATCTGCAGGCGCGTGGCCTCCGCATCGCTGTACTCCTTTCCACCCACTGCAAATAAGAAAATACCACATTGTCAAAGAGTGATGGTCACGTAGGTAGCAGTAGGAGTTGCTGGCGGGGGGCCGTACACAGCTCCCGCAGGAAGACGGACACGGTGTCCTGCGGCTCCTCGAGCTCCATGGTCGAGAGAGGGGGGCTTGGACTCTGTCTGGGATGCGCTCTTGGGGAACTGATCCGCCGAGTTGGTCGCTGCCGCCCGCGCTATCCCCGCGCTGTGCAGTCCACCGCACTTTTTGACTTGGCTTCTTTCCTGCTGGAAACCCGGGTTGGCAGATGACATACAAAAAGCAAGTAGTTTCAAGAAAACCCGCAGACCCGTGTCCGCTCCTTTGCAGAGCTCCTTGCGGATTGGCTAATGGTGAGATGGCTACATTTGGGTGGTCTCTGATGTGTCACTATAGTGCTAGAAGTTCGCGATGGGTTTGAGCAGCAGTGTCTGGATGAGCTTGCGCAGCGCGTTGAGCTCCTTCTGCTCAATGAGCTCGAACTGCCGCGCGAAGAGCACGAACCGCTTGAAGCACAAGTTGAGGTGCGTCTCCGCGTGCAGAGCCACGAAGTTCTGCAGGTGGTTGTGGTAAATATGAGCGTAAACGCGGAAAAGTCGCTTGAGAATGTTTCCCGCGGCGCGCGCGAACCGCGGGTTGCACTCGCCGCCGCTGCTGCTGGTCGCAGTCGAGTACACTTCTGGGAAGATCTGCGAGTCATCGAGCTGCCCTTCCACCCACTCGAGCAGCCGCGCGACGTAGTCGGAGGCTGGCAGTGAAATGGGCGTCACTTGCTGCACGCCGTCCGCCCACAGATACGTGTAGCAAGGCCCCGCAGACATCTGCGGACACGAACTGTGTGTGCAGAACTCGGAGATCGTGCCGTAGAGCAGACTTATCTCGTTGAAGAAGTCGATCACGTGGACCGCGATCCACTCGTCGAGGCGGCAGCCTTCGGGCAACTGGATGCAGTCGGCGAGGTCGAGTCCGCACGCCATCGAGTCCTTGATGTAGCGGTGTAAATTCCATGTTCGCGTGCCAGAAATGTGCTTCTTGCGTGGGCAGATGCTCTGTTCTTGGTTGAGCACGTGGCTGGGCATGACGCGAATGGCTTCTTTTGCTTGGAGCTTTTTGGGAAACGCAGTTGAAGTCGGGTAGCGGGGCGAGGACGGCTTGTCGTTCCGGGCGGGATCTTCCGAGTGTTTGTCATCTGCGTTGTTGTTGCTGTCGTTATCGCTATCGCTCGAGCTTTCTGCAGCTTCGATCTCGTTAGTCCGCTCCTCGCTTGCGTTGATGAGTGCCAACGCTTGCTGCTGCGCCTTCTTCTCTGTAGCAACGGCTCGATACCCTCCCAAGTGTTTCTGAAGGTTCGTGACTTCAGCTTGCATCCATTTGGCAGTGACAGCCTGGTGTTGAAGTAAAAGCTGCTCGTACCAACCATTATCAACAACGTAATGTTATACCTCTGGATACACGGAGCGACAGGTCCATTGCTTTTGCGTACCCTTTCGATGGACTGCCCAGCCAGCTCCGGTAAATCGTTTGCCAGCACCGTAGCAGCATCTGCCAGCACTTCACCGTCAATTTCTTTGAATCGCGCAAGTGCGCCTTGATACTTGGCACGGTTCTGTCAAGCGAACGGCGGAAACGTCAGCTAGGTATTTGCATGGAGCAGGCAATTCCCCATGAAACTCACCCGTCGTAGGCGGGAGGACTCATATCGCGTGGAGGACTGGATCTCCGCTAATTTCCGCTCGTAACGAAGCATGACGCTCTTGGCGCTGTTGCGGTGGTCGCACCTCAGCTGTGCAAGCAGAAGCAAACGTCGGTCAATTTCTTCGTCCTACTGGCATAGCACAACTCGCGCTCGTGCCTTGAGCTGCGGGATACCCGCCAGAATAGTCTGCAGTGGAGCAATGGCGCTCGTCCTAAACGTTGTGACATCCGCCAAGAGCTTGCGTGCTTCAGCTGCTGTTGCCTGCTGCTCGTCTCCTTCGTCGCCGTAAATGTTGTGCACACACGAACCCAGATCGCGACTCGAGGCTACTATCTCTGTAATGCAAAAAGTCAATCCAAGGTCAAGTGTTGTCTCTAAAACACGCTAGCGGGAATCGTGCAATGCCGTACCGCAAATGGCGTGGCAGTGGCGCGACAACTTGTTGATCGTGTCTTTCAGGCCGACTGGGAACGACCGCAAAACCAACGTCAGACATTCTCTGCATCTCCTCTTTTTCAACCCAAACGCTGCACCTTCGAAGCGCTCGAGACGCTCGACCATCTCGGCGAACTCGGAGCTTCCGCCGCAGTTGCCATTGCCAGTCGTCTCCGATTTCTTGGTCACATCCAAACTGATGGACGACGCGTTGCTCTCGGAGCCGCCACCGCTGTGGAAAAACTTGCGCAGCATGCTGGTCTCGGCTCGTTCCGCTGCCTTCGCGCTGTCCGCGATGAAAATAAATGGCTTGAAGCCTGCCGTAATCACGTTGCTCGCGGTGCGCGAACCCAAAAATGGCCTCGCCACTGGCGGCAATCATCTCGTCGTACCCACATTACCTATAGGCTTCAACCAACATTGAAAAACATGATCCAAGGCGCCACTTTCAACGCGACCGTACTATCTATACTTGCATTTCGTACTTAGTGCACTTCAGTAACGGAGGTCTCGGTGTGATTACGACTTCAGCGCAAAAATGCTGCCGCACCGTGTCCCCGTGGCCTCCTCTGGCAGGCTGCGCTCGCCGCCGCGCCAGCGGGTCATGTACTACGTGCTGTGCTTCCTGGGCGTGGCGGCGGTGCTGCAGATGCTGCGGTTCCTGTACGGCAAGTGCGATACGCGCGTGCACATGTCGTCGCTGCTGACCAAGACGTCGCGCATTCTCAAGCGCAACAACGTCGAGTACTGGCTGGACAAGGGCACGCTGCTGGGCGTACATCGCGACGACGGACTCATCCCCTGGGAGTACGACGTGGATCTGGGCGTCATGAACGCCACATGCGCCGAGATCTCGGCGCTCAAGAGCGAGTTCGAGGCCGTGGGGCTCACGGCCTACGACCGCGACGACGACATCCCGCACAAGGTGAAGCTCACGTACGACACGGAGAACCACGAGTTCTACTGGTCGGACCCGCGTCTGCATGACCCGTGCATCCGGGTGTACGACGCCTCGGACGTGGGCACATGGGTGGACATCTACTGGTACGTGGAGCTCACGCACCAGCAAGTGATGGCTGACCGGGAGAACGTCCTGGTGCCGCCAAACTACGACGAGGAAGACAGCCTCGTGTGCTGCTCGGAGGGGCTGCAGGCGCATACGGAGCACATGTGCTGCGGCGGCTGCGTGCCGAGCAAGTCGCTGTTCCCACTGCAGCGCCAGAACGTGAACGTCCACGACGGTGTCGACCCCGTGCAGGAGCAGCCGGTGCCCGCTGCAGTGGCGCAGTTCCTGTCGATCCAGTACGGCGAGAGCGCATTGACAAGTCGCGAGATCAAGGTAAGCAGCGTTGTCCTTGTTCCTGGTGCAGATTGATCATGCTGACGTGGACACTCGCCAGGGCTGGAAGGGTGTGGTGTGCGGCTTCTGGACGAGTCCGCTGCTATTTATGGTGCATCTGGCCCTGCTCAACGGCGTGCTGGTGGCGCTGGTCCTGTGCTACCGCCGCCGTTGCTCCACAGGCAGCTCCAAGCGACGGAAGGCTTAGCCACCGCCGTCGCCGCCCAACGCAAGCAAGATACGCAAGTGTGCATGAAAATCCTATCCACTGAGATTCTACCCCAGTCCAACTGTGCAGCGCAAATCGACTTTGGTTTCAGCGGGGCATGTCGCGCGCGCGGCGTCTCAAGGTCCTCGCGGGTCGGTCATTCCCTGGCATTGCGCTCTTCAGTCGACTGCAAGACATCGGGTCAATCGATTGCTCGTCTTGACGGCAACAGTGAAAATGAAGGCGCGAGATGGCAACCAAGCACCCGCCTATTTTTCTATTTTCGCTCGGTTGGTTTCGTGTGTCCTTTCGCTTTCGTTCGCAGCAGACTTTTATTCTCACAGGTGGTCTCTACAACATGCTAGAAATTGTATTGCATGTCCGCTTTATGTCACCTGATTCAAGAGGGTATCCGATCTCACGCCGGCGACCCACCTCTGTCGCCAAAACGAGTAAACGACACGCTCATTTCCTAATTTGAGCGCAAGAAGTCGCAGCCAAACCTATTGACTGGCTTGCTGCCCTCCACCCCGTGTGTACACCAGTAGCTCACTCCGGTCGCCATGGACGAGGAGTTCGCCACGCCGCCGCGGCGCCCCAACCCCAAGCGACTGCAGCGCAAGGCCGAATCGTCTCCCGAAGTGCTGGAGCAGCAGCAGCGGCTCAAGCGCGAGATGCACCTCACGCGCGAGCTCATCGACTTCGACCTGATTAAAGGGTACGTATGCTGGCACCGCACGCGGTCTTTCTGCTCTTGTGGCGGTGGTGCTAACGTGGTTTGGCTGCAGCTCGGCGCTCTTCCACACAAAACCCTCGAGCCACGACCGCAAGCTCGTGCAGGAGGGACTCGGCCGCGCGCTGTTCGTGCCGTTCCACGCCAAGTTCTGGAGACACAAACCCTGGTTCTACGAGACAGCCACGGCGCTCTACACGCTGCACGTTGCGGCGCTGTGCATCTACATGTTTTACCACAAGACCACGTCGGCGCACAACACGTTCGAGGTGTTCTTTCCGATCTGTTTGCTGTTTCTGGTTGCGATCGGCTACGGACGAGTGTCGAGCGTATTGCAGACTCCAGATACCGACCCGTCGTGCAAGATCCTGTCCCTCACCAAGCAGATAACGGAGAGCGTCTGCAGCTCCGAGTCCGACAACTCGCACACAACGTCGGGCTTGGGCTCGGGACTCGCTGAATCCGAGAACTCGGACGGCACAGATAGTGACGAAGACAGCGGCAACTCGTCCTCTTCCAGCGACGAGTCGAACCCCAATGACGACATGTTCCCGCACAAGAGCAACTCGGCACCAACCTCTCCCAAACGCGTAAGTGTGCATGGCGATTGTGTGGTTTAAGCTGCTATGGTGAGACTCATGTACTTTTGGCGTTGTGCAGGTAACAAGGCAATCAATCGGAAAACCACCAGTGTCGTTGCCGCCGCGAGTACCCTTGCACAATGCATTTGGTGGATTGGATCGTGATAGTGTGGCGGACCAGTTCGCTAGAAGACGCGTCACTGTCTGCGTATGGGAAGACGGGTTCCCGGTAAAGCGGGCAATGTCGATCACCGAGCTGCGGAATGCAATCCTTGCTAAGGTGAGAGAATACACAGCATTGCGTAGTAGATTTCTAGGACGCGTGCCTCCCGTAGCTGTGCAGAGCTGTAGCTTACTCATGTACATGTATCGGCTTCGTATAGGTGAAAGCTACACCCACCCGAAAGTTCTACCGCAAGGTTGCAGAGGTATCTGCAATAACGTTGTCGCTTGTGCCGATTGCACTGCGCTGCGCTATCCAGTGCCAGGGGGTCGATTGTCTTACCGTGACGCTGGAGCCCCTCGGAGTACTTTCGTGGATATCACAGCTCGCCAAAGAGCTCTCAGCCGATAGACTGTATGCGCACGCTGGGTCGCTTGCAACTGGAGACTCTGTGATCGCGATATCGTGCATGCTATCGACGTACTACATGGCGTCCATTATTTTTGCTGCCCTCGCGGATGCCGAAGTCACATACCACCGCCGATTCCTGTACGTGCAGCACCACTTGAAGCTCAAATCATCATAGGTGTATGCTAACGTGCGTTGCTATGTGTGCTTCCGCAGATACGCCAAGTGTTTCACGGCGCTGACATCGTCTCGGCGCTCGCGTTTGGCGAACCTGCCTCACTTTCGTCTCAAGAATGTGATGAACATCAAGGCTTGGATCTCGCTTCGCGGCGGCCGCACATGGCTCAAGCGTCAAGGCCGTCAGCGCGCGGCAGATGAGATCGTGTCCACGTCGTTCCTTATCATCCTCGTGCTGCTCGTGGTCATGGGCATGCAGGCCGTCTCGGACGGGTCTGGCTCGCTCCAGCCGGAGAGCATCTTCCACATCGAAGTTGCTATTTGGTGCATGCTGTCCTCGTACGTTGCGTGGATTGCCTTCGTTGCGTGGCTCGTGCGTGTACCTCACTAACTCTGTCGTCGTTTTCGCCTATCCTCGCAGCGTGTTCATGTTGCGTTTCATGATGCTGGGCTCCAACATCAACAAGAAGTACCAGAACACGACGTTGCTGCTGACTGAGCAGGTTTGTGGCTTTTTATCTCGACTCACTTGCTGCTGCATCCCTGAGCTGACCGCGTTTGCGCTTTTTGGTGGCTGAACAGATGAATGTATACCTCCGACTGCTGGCCAAGCCTCACAAGAAGGAAAAGCTGCTGGTCTCCAACAACGTGCTGAAGCTCGCCTGCAAGCTGCTGAAGGTGGGTCTTGTCGACAGAAGACAAAGCAGACAAACTGCCACCTCTGCGCTGAATGCGGGTGCGTTGCTGACCTTTGCCTGTTATGTGTTGCAGGAGCTGAATTCCCCCAACAAAGTGTCGGGTTTGACCATGAATCCGCTACTATACAACCTCACGCGCGTGGTGGTGCTCTCCGCCTTCTCGTCCACGGCGTCAGACTTTTTCGGCTTTAAGCTGAAACTCTGGAAGCTCAAGGCGTAGACTGCAGCGGCAACAATGCAGACGAACGATGCAGACAAAGAGCAGCAGCAAATGAGATGGACAGGCGGGTCGGAACGCAAGCGGACGACGTCGGCAGACAAGCACCACGCAGCAGGTTGAAGGCGCACTTGCCGCGTGAAAAGTTGCGATACAACAAACACACTCGAAGTAGCCGAGCGTACTTACGGCAACACGTTGGCGTCGGGCGCCTGTATCTCGTCGGCTCGACTAACGGCTCGAGGCGACATATCGGCGTCGACGACCGCGCGTGGAGGCAACGATAGATGATAAGGGTAGAGAATACACCCCACACATGGTTCCGGCTCGCCTTCCTTGCGTTAGTTATCGGCACTGCCAGTTCCCTTCACAGGATGTGTAGCTGCAGTGGGACCCGCGGAGAACTTGCTAATGCCGACAATACTGTCGGCTTCCAAAGAACCAAGATGGAGGAAAGAAGCGCTGGTTTGGTTGTGTGAACCTTTGCGTGTTGGTTGTAGCATAAGTTACCTAAGAATACGTGGGCCTTCCGTTGAGACCTGTTTAAATGATCATCTAGAATGGGGGCGTCGGGAACTCGCGCGACGTGCGGAGCAGCAGCGACTCGAGCTTGCTCGGCTTGGTGGGGCAGATGGGTGTGCGATCCACCTCGGCATCTGCGATCCCCATGACCTGCGGCTGCTCGGCGAACGACACGCGCGTGGGCGTGCGCTTG
>JAHWLE010000454.1:0-22921 GCA_024679135.1 Phytophthora foliorum | reverse complement strand
TCGCTCAGTGTGCGACCGTCCTCCAGCTGCTTGCCGGCGAAGATCAGGCGCTGCTGGTCAGGCGGGATGCCTTCCTTGTCCTGAATCTTCTGCTTCACGTTGTCGATCGAGTCCGACGGCTCCACGTCCAACGTGATCGTCTTGCCCGTCAACGTCTTCACGAAGATCTGCATGCCACCACGCAGACGCAGCACAAGGTGTAGCGTCGACTCCTTCTGGATGTTGTAATCGCTCAGTGTGCGACCGTCCTCCAGCTGCTTGCCGGCGAAGATCAGGCGCTGCTGGTCAGGCGGGATGCCTTCCTTGTCCTGAATCTTCTGCTTCACGTTGTCGATCGAGTCCGACGGCTCCACGTCCAACGTGATCGTCTTGCCCGTCAACGTCTTCACGAAGATCTGCATCTTGGTGTAAGTAGGAAGAGGAAGGTGCGAGGCTTGGAAGTGCTTGAGTTCTTCTGTTCCAAATGGGGAATGAGATCTCGAGTTCCGAGTCCGCTCAGGATCTTTGATGGGTTGAATTTCTGTGAGGAAGGTCACCTTCATTAGGATACATACAAATACCTATATGCGGAGAATCATTTGTTGCGGCCGTGAAGGATCCAATCAGTTTCGATTTCTGGCCCTTGTTCTCAGGCTGACTTGGGCATACAAATACCAAGATAATTTGACCCTCAGGGGTTACCTCCCACCCAGACCATGGGGGTCGAAGATTATCAGGTGGCACCTTCCCTTCACACAGTCCTTGCTGCGGAGAAACGCAGCCGATCTTTTTCGGGTGTCGCGGGCGTACGTCAGCAGGTCTGCTACTGGTTGTGCTAGCGAGCTGTGACACTGTCACTGACAGGCTGTGCCTTCGAGTCTCGAAGCTTGAGAACACGCTGCACTGTTTCCAAGTGGCTTGCATTTTGCTCCGTTGCTTGGACTTGGAGTCAAGGGTCATTATGGCTCTGAAAATGACGATATTTTACGTATTTATCGGATGGGATGTGTAAACTACCACTTTTGATCCGTCGGGCAAGATGGAGCGGATGCTGCGCGGCGGATCGTCCTCCGCGGGCGAGCCCAGGGACAGCGAGGGCAACGCGCTGAAGCTGCCACAGAACGTCGAGAACACGCTCGCCAAGGTAATAGACCCCTGATCGCGCTCATTCTGCCGGCCAGGTCTGAACAAAGGTCGTTGCAGGTTTTGCCGTCGGAAGACGTGCTGGACCGACCGGAATTCGATGCGCGCGAGTTCATCAACCGGAACTTCCCAGACGAGCAGAGTCTTGGAGATATCGGAGACTTTGTGAGTCGTCTCCGAGTGCGCATGAAGGAGCTGGACGATTCGCTGTCGCAGGCGTCGCAGGACCAGAGCCTGGCGGCCCACCAGGCGCTTGTAGACCTGAAGGAGGCCAAAACGGCCACCCAGCAGCTCTTCCACAAGATCCACGATATCCGAGGAAAGGCGGAGCAGTCGGAGGTCATGGTGCAGGAAATCTGCCGCGACATCAAGCAACTCGACTACGCGAAGCGCCATCTGCAGACTACACTCACGGCCCTGAAGCGACTGCACATGCTGGTCAACGCGGTGGACCAGCTTGAGTTCATGTCCTCGCAGCGCAACTACCGCGAGGCTGCCTCGCTACTTGAAGCAGTAAACCAGTTGTTCACGCACTTTGACGGCTACACCAACGTCAGCAAGATCGTCGAGCTACACAAAACGGTGCGCACGCTGCAGGAAGAACTTGGAGGACAGATCTTTGCCGACTTCCGATCAATTGGCCCGATGGAATCGCTGGAGGATAACTTCCCATCAGAAGAGGAGCGGAAGGCAGTTTTTGCTAACCTCTCCGCGGCATGTGCTGTTGTGGATGCGTTGGGCAAGGCAACACGAGAGAAGCTTATCCATTTGTTCTGTGACGAACAGTTGATGCCCTACGAAAGGCTTTATGGCGAGGGGGGCGAGTACGCTGGCTTGCACCAAGCCGAGACGAGGTACACGTGGTTTTACAACCTGCTGAATGGTATTGATGATCGCTTGAATGCAGTGTTCCCGAAGCACTGGCGAATGGCCCGACGAATGTGCATTCAATTTTGTGAGTGCACGCGAACGCATCTACTTGCACAGATTGGGGCGCATACCCCAGATGAAATGGATGTTACTCTGCTGCTGAAGTCTTTGCAGCGAACGCTTATGTTCGAACGTGACGCGGCCCAGCGGTTTGAAGGCGTAGCAGAAGGTGAAGAGCAGGAGGAAATGGAGTTGGACGAGAACGGTGAGGTCATCGATCCTCATTCGGCGGAAGGCATCAAGAGAAAACACCGCCGCAAAAAGCGTGAGGCTGAGCGTAAGGCGCTGGAGGAAGAGATGGAGAGAAACGGCGAACTCGCCGGCGACAACAGCCAGAGTCTGCCAACAATTCGCGGCCTGGTTTCTCGCTCGTTCGACCCCTTTATGACAGCGTACGTGGCTCTAGAGCGCAAGAACATGGAGCAGATGATAAACGAAGTCATGAGTGCAGAGCTTGTGGATCGAAATGGACAGCTCCCCGTGTTTTCGAGCTCGGTGAACATGTTTGCCTATATCCGAAACTCTATCAAGCGTTGCACGGCATTGACGAACGGGCAAACGTTCTTCGACCTCCAGAACGAATTCAAGCACTGCTTCCGTCTCTACTCACAGCGACTGGTTGAAAAGTTGCCTGCTGCTTCAACTGGATCAACTAATGGTCTTGATTCCTCCAGCAGTAGCGCCAGCAGCAAGGTAAAGCTGGGGGGCAAGCAAGAGGAGGAGCTTTGTTTCGTGATTAACACGGCAGAGTATTGTGCGGAGACGCTGCCATCTCTAGAGGAGGTGATTCGCTCCAAGATTGACAAGGCATTCAGTGAGGCGATTGAGCTGTCACAAGAAATCGATACATTTCACGACGTCGGTGCTGCAGCAATGAAGTGTATAGTCGCTGGGTTGGAGACGTCACTCGACGACGAACTGACCGCGCTCCACAAGGTGAACTGGCAGACGTGGGAGGCGGTAGGCGACGAGAGCTTGTACGTGACGCAGATGGGTGAGAAGCTGCGGGCGTTCGTGCCGGTACTGCGCCAAATGCTCTCGGGGCTGTACTTCACGAACTTTTGCGATAAATTTGCAGCTTCCTTTGTGCCCAAGATCCTGCAGGCCGTGATGAAGTGCCGGAAGGTAAACCAGGTAGCCACCCAGCAGCTGCTACTCGATGTATATGCTCTCAAGACGCTCTTTCTCCAGTTGCCTGTGTTGAGCAACGACGCGTTCCCGTCCTCGACCTTGTCCACGAGTACGGCGACGATCCCTTCGCGCTACACCAAGTTCGTCACGAACGAGATCGGGAAGGTGGAGAGCGTGCTCAAGCTCATCGGCACTCCAAACGAGATGCTGGTCGAGAGCTTCAAGATCATGCTGCCCGAGGGTACCGCGGATGACTTCCAAAGTGTCATGAGCATGAAAGGGCTCAAGAAGAGCGAACAGGCGGGTTACCTGGAGGCGCTGGGCATGCAGCGCAAGCCCGCAGGCAAGATCGCCGAAATGGAGGGCAAGATGAGCGACATGACCGAGAACTGGAAGAAGAACATGCAGAACCTGGCTAAAGTGCCGTTCACGTTCACGGGCGGCATGAACGTCAACGCGCACCACCAGGGCTAGCTAGTGCAAGAACGTAAAGGGTAATGGAGGCATTGCCGTCGCTTTTCGTGCATGAAACATGTTGCCGCCGGTCCCGCAGCGTCCGCCAAGCAACTGGAGGATGGGCGCGCGCTGAGCGACCACAACATCCAGAAGGAGTCGACGCTGTATCTGCGTGGTGGAAACTAAGGCGTAGTGGCTTAAAGTCGTAAATAAGTATTCGAATCATCTATCCCTTCCTATGATTCCCAGCTTCTATCCACGGTAACCATCGCCCTCGTGTTCACTGAAATGGCAAAGTTGTTGATACAGGGAGGTGTTAGAGCTAGCTTGAAATGTGGGTACCTAGTAGAATTTTACTTTACGTCGCCTGTACGCTTGCCATGCGGTGTAGTGTGCAGTGGCTCCGGTTGTATCGGTGATAACTGTCGTGGTGGTGCCTCCACTCGCCGTGGAGCTCGTGGAGTCGTCTGTCATGGGGCAGTCGTTGTAGTCCGAGGACTTGAGCGTCGCCTTTGATGTGATGCCTTCGTTGGACGTGATCTTAACCTCCACATTCTCCAAGTCAATGGCTTCGGACGGAGCAACTTGATAGAACGAGGTCACGCCGATCACTTCTCCTTCCACGCCGTTGATCTCCATGGCCTTGATGCCATCGCGCGAGTTTGGCACCTGAAGTGCAAACCACTGCGCGTTGCTTCCCTCTTTCCAGCAGAATTTCTCCTGCTCGTCGGGGCAGGGCGTGAAGTACCATGAGATCTCGGAAATGCGCGGGTCCCCGCCCACGACCGTGTACCATAGCGCCGTGTTCAGGTCCAGGTTTCCGTAACCGCACTCGTAGCACAGGTCTGCCACGAAGGCCGTCACGGTGCCGCTCTCGCCTGTGATGGACAAGCAGCGGCTGCAGCTCGACGACTCGTAGTACTGGTCGAAGTTCATCGCGACGAAGAGCGACGAGTTGAGGCCGTACGGGGCCATGCGCGCGCTGCAGCTCCCACCGAGCGGCGTCCCGAGGCCGTACGTGGTGGCCTTGCCGGTGAAGACCTCCTTACCGAGCGCAGGGCACAGCCACAGCTGCGCCAAGGCCAGCGGAAGAATCCACGAGAGTCTCATTGCTGCAGCAATGGCAAAAATGCCGACTTTGTGTAGAGGCCACAGCATTACTCACATCCTGGACGTCTTATGCACACCGTCTTCAATTACACTAACATGAAGCCATGGTCGCTGCTGCTGCTGCTACCAGCGCCGTTGCTACTGCTGGAGGTTGGGCATCCCGTCTTGGCCATTGCCAATGAGACGGCCGAGAGATTGGCGATGTCCTGCGCGATCAGGGTGCTCTGCATGCTGAGAGGCATCGCCATGGCCGCGGCCGGAAGAGGCATGTTGACCAAGCTGGAGCTCAAAGGCGCAGCCGCCGCAGCCGAAGAGGGCGCAGGATCCACGTCCGGCGTTGCCGGTGTACTACCTAGCATGCTCCCATCCGCAGTGGACGAAGCAGCGGACTGCAGATAGTGGACGTCCACCAGCTCGACCTTCACCTTCTGTTTGGCATGCAAAATGCCTTCGAGCGCGAAGTCGATCATCGTCTGCCGGTAGTCGGGCTTCTCCCAATTCAACGAGGTTAAATCTGACGCTAGAGTGCCGACAGACATGTCAGGAACCACCGACGCCAGACCACCGACAAACTCCTGCAGCATGCGGAAGCGACCGTTAACGCAGGACCAGGCGAAGGAAATATCGGTGTCGCGATCATGCTTCTTCAACACGCCACCAAGGATCGGCTCGCGCGTCACGGCCAACACGAACTCCTCATATTCACTTTGAATAGACTTCATCTCATCGTCCGAAAATGTCTCGCCCAAACGCGGCTCCTGCTCGCTGAGAACCTTGAGAAAAGCTTCTTGCCCCATTTCGCACAGTTCAATGGGCATCACAACAGGCGGGTTCACAAGCACACCGACGTCTTCAGCGCAATAGTGTCGTCCCTCTTGAGCAATCGTGGCAACACCAGCAATGAGATCCACTGCAAAATTTGCAACAGATTTAGCGATATGCAGCCGCTCAACCCCTCGAAGTGTATCGAACATCTCGATAGCCAGTGGACCACCCTCATTTTGGATGAACTGCTGAGCGTTCTGGTATGACAATTGGAATGACCCCGAGGCACAAGCGTTTTCTGGATCACGTGCTTCCCAGAGGTCACGCCGAGCACCTACAACGTCTGCCATAATCAGCGCTAACTTGCACAGTTCCTGCACTTGCTCACTCACGAGGTTTGGTCCGGTTTCCATGCTCAGCAACTTCTTCATAAAGTATGCGATCTCAGCCATGACACGGTGGGCGACTGCTACGCAAACCCACCAAGAAGCGGACGGCACAGAAGTCGGGAACGCAGTCTGTAGTCGTTGTATGATTGTGAGACGGTACTCTATCAGCCATTTCAGCGCCAGCATCAGCTTTTCAGCGAAGCCACGGGTAGTGGAGAATGCAGCCGTGACATCAGGAATAACTTCGCCTGTAAAAGGAGATAATGATCTCTCTTGACTGGAGCTCTGTTGGTCCTGGCGCAGCGTAGCAAGTACTGACACCAGCTCATCGTAAAAAGACTTCTGGCAAAACGCGGCGACACAGTTCTTCACCACCAGCTCTAGCTGGTGCACACCGCACCAAATAAGGTAGAAAGCGCGCTTGTTTACAAGAGTCGTGAGCCGTGCCGAAAGTCCCTGTTGACTGCCTGTCATTCCACTGTTGTGCCCCGTATTGACGCCTCCGTTCGTTGTAGAGCCAAGCAGCTTACTGCGCCAATGCGAATCCATAATATCAAAAAACTTCCCGAGACGCTCCATAATTGAAGGTGCCGGGTATTGGTCGAACGTGGGCAAGGTCAGTAGATGAAAGTCGTGCAATGAACCATTCTGCCACAAACGCACGCGGATATCAAGATACGACGTGCCCTGATGAACGGCGGCGTCTGTGGCTACCGCGTACGCCCACGAAGCGCGCATCATAAGCGCGATTTTCTGCAGGTTACTCGCAATGACCGCGCGGACATAACCCGCCACTCTGTGCTCAGAGCAACCTCCGTAGTAGGTCATTTTAGTTTCTTCTTTCGTGCACTGCACCATGCGCGAAGCTAAACGGAAGGACGCGCCACAGGCCACGAATTTCATGGCTAGGTCGTACAGGCGCTGGTTCTTGATGACGATGTCGTAGTTGTCACCTTCCTTGCGGCGGAAGATGTCCAGAGCCTGTTCCCTCGAGAGACCGTCCTCGTCGCTTGCGTTGAAGAACATGTCGCCCACAAGCTCTTCCACCAAGCGCTTCTCGATCTCCGAGGCCGGTAGACGCACGGGGCCCACACGCTGCACAACTGGCAGTGGCGAGCCGATCACCGCTCCCATATGATTAGTGCTGCCCGTTTGGGCATTAATGAGCTGCTGCTGCGCCTGCGCCAACGAGTTAATGGTGGCCTCCTCGATGTGGGCCGCGAAGAACTTTTCCTTCTCGGGGGTGGACGACTGCTCGTACTCGGCCCATTTCTGCTTGTGGTTGATCTCCAGGTGCGACAGGTAGTGGTCGGCGCGGAACGGCTGCCGGAAGTACTTGATGTTGGCCGTGGCGCGCCGCTTGCGCGTGGCGTCGGCCGCCGACTCCTTGCCGAAGGCCACGCAGAACTTGCACATGACGGACTCCACCACGCTCGACTTGGCGTTCCGACTGCACACCGACAAGCCGTACTTGATCGTGTGCTTCTCATTGAACTTGACGCCGCGGTCCTTGTGCTTCTTGGGCCTGTCGCCGCCGCGCTCCGAGCCGCGCGAAGCGCCCATGCTTCGTCGCTGATTTGGGCTGCAGAACGGATGGAACCGAAAATGCCTCCGATTGGGCGCCGCGATTTACGCGAATTCGGGCGCGGGCTAAAACGACGTTTTAACGCTTTAAACGTTGGTTTCTTGAAGTGGCATCTTTTCATCGCCCCAGCATGTCGCCCAGCAATTACCGCGGCTGGCTCTGGTCGCTGGCGGCCGTGGCGGGGACAGCGACGGCGGCAGTGGTCGTGTACAAGTTCGCGACGCGAGGAGTGCGCGACCAGGGAGAGAGCGACACACCTGCGGCCGCCGAGACGGAAGGAGGCGAGGACGTGGACTCCGAGTGGCTGTCGGAAGACGAAGCGGAGGAGGCGGATGGCGAGCAGCAGCAGTTGGTGGCTGTGGACAGAGGAAGGAACATGGTGGGTATTCGCTTAGCGCTGGCTAAAGGACTGCTGACTGACTGTCTTGTGGTGTAGCTGCTGGCCATGTTCGGCCTCTTGCTGATGGTGCTGGTGACCGTCGTGTCGCTCGTCATTACGTGGAACAGCGAGGACGAAGAGACTTCCTTCGTGGAGCAGCCCATGTTCCAGCCGCTGATGTGGATTGCCGTTGGCATCTTCACAGGTGGACTAACTAATGAGCAGTGCACTCAAATAAAGTGCTGACACGTCGTGTTGGTTGGGTCATGGATGGTGCCTGTAGCTGCTAGCGTGGAACTTTTCACACGATCATCGAGAATGAACTCGGAAGTGCCAGTTCTCGAGGACAAGGTGGTGTTTCCGCATAACGCGAGCGACTTCGAGCTGATTCGGCAGCACGACGGTGTGTTTTGTGCCATTTACGCTGCAACCACTTGAAAGACTAAGGTTGGTTTGGTAAAACAGGCACGGAAAGACCGGTATCGCCCAAATCCAGAGGCCAGAGCGCCCCACGGGCTATTCGTACAACGGAAAATGACGACGAAGAGAAGGACGGTGTGCCTGGAGACATCGAGTCGGTTATCAAGCGTGCAGATGAACTGTTTGAACAGGGGCAGCATGCCCGCACACGAGAGTATTTAAAAGGAGAGCTGCCGAAGTATCCTCCAAGCGTCGAGATGGTGCGTACGGCTCGTGAAATGCACCGTTAAGGACGGTTTCTAACGCTGAATGTGTTGCTGTTCTAGCTGTGGCGCTTGGCTCGCACCTGCAATTATCTTGTGGAGGAGAAAAGCAGTCCGGACGAGAAGAAGGCATTAGCCTTTGAGGGCTTGGCTAACTCCGAGAAAGCATATGCCCTGGATCCCGACTCGGCAGCGTCCAACAAGTGGATGGCCATCATGACCAGGTAATGCAGTACACGAAGGTGATGCTCCTCGTGGCGGGATTCTGACAGCAAAAATGATATGCCTGCTTCAGCACCGTGGGGAATTTCCGCGATTTGAAGGAGAAGATCGCAGGGACCTACGTTATTCGGGTAAAACCTGGTTGTGTTGCAGCTCACCAGTGCCTGTCTTGCATCAGATTTGCTTTTTTGCTGACTTGTTCTTCTTCGCAGGATCACATTCAGCGAGCAATTGAGCTGGACCCGACTGATGCCACATCTCACAACATCCTGGGGCAATGGTGCTTAGCTTTCGCTGACATGACTTGGATTGAGAAGCGCGCTGCTGCTGCACTTTTCGGGACGCCACCCTCTGCAACGTATGAGGAAGCCGCGCAGCACTTCCAGTCAGCTGGTAAATCTCCTACAAGTTTGTTGATAAACTTGCAAACTGAGGACTCACAAAATATGCTGGTGGCTTTGCTCAGAGAACATCAGTCCCGGATTCTGGAAGAAGAACGTGTTCCTCCTTGCGCAGGTCCTGTGTTTACAGGGCGGCGGGTTTGCTTGGCAACATTTCTCTAATCATTTATTTTATTGCAGACTTTCATGAAGATGAAGCGAACTAAGGAGGCAGCCAACTGGGTGCTGAAGGCCAAGGTCGTGCCGGTGAAAACGAAGGAGGACGAAGAGGTGGCACGGGAAATCGCTGCGCTGATGAAACAGTTGAAGCTGTAGGTCGGACCATTTTATTCTCTTGCATAGGTAAAACCATCAAATAGCATAAAACGCGTGCTATAGTCAGAACGAGGTGTTCAGCGCGCTGTAGAAGTCGACAACGCAGCACCACAATCTAAACCAGAGCACAAGCAACAACACAGAAGCAATGGGCGTCGATCTGGGATCCAACAGCGGAGCGACAACGAAGCAGCGTGCGGTGGCGAAGCAACCTACCGGAGGAAGCGCTGCAGTCGATCCATTGGCCAAACCGTCACCGCCGAGTCCATCCATCGCGTCCATCGTGGCTGGCGACGCCTCGCTGGTGCGTACTGCGCTGCGCCGCTGCGTGGACTGAGTATTGACCCTCACTTTGAATTCTGCAGTTGATGGCGGCGTCTGGCATCTGCACGGTGGTACTGTCGGGGATTTTGTCAAGGGCGATGGTGGCGATGGACGTCAACTTGACGTCGGTGACCGAACTGCGCCTGTTCTCGCCCTCCATAGTCACGGGCTCCGTCTTGTTCACAGGTGCGTCGCATCGTTACGTAAGTCGATGCGTAGAGCTGTTACATCGACACTAACGAATATGGTTGTCTTGCTGCAGTGGGTGCGCTGAACGGCATGCTGCGGTACTCGAACCGGAAGGCTAATGCTGCTCCCGGAGAGATCGTGCTCCCGCCTGGACACCCTCCTATTTCACCAGAGAAGTTGGCAGAAATGGTCGAGCTGGACGAGAATGGGAACCCCAAGAAGCGCATTAGCCGTTGCCCACTCGGCTTTTAAGACATAAGACTTGTACTTAGTCGACAACGTTGTGTATGTGAAAGTGCTATAGAAACCTGTCACGTCCTACGACTTGTGCGACGAGCTCGGCGCGCCTCACGCTTCTTTTCTTGGAGCGAAAGCTTAAGCGCCACGATCAGGTCTCTGCGTCAAAAGGCCAAAACATTCCAGCGTCAATTCTTACTCTCACAGCATAGGAAACCTCAAGCCATACGCACGGGTCATCTTCATCGTCAACCTCATCTTGTCCGTTAAACGCGTGCGCTGCTCGACCAGCTCGTTGTGGGCCAGGAATGTCATCATGCCCTGGTTGGCGATGGCGAATCTCATTCTAGAGCACAGTACAGGTATAATTTAACTGAGCAAATTCTAGCTACAACGCTGACATCATCAATTCTGCCCCGTACCTCAAACTGCTCCGCCGATAGCGAGCCCAACATCCTTTGGGCTCCGCGATTGAAGACTGAGTACGCGCTCATGCCGTCCGAGCGTAAGTCGCCACCGACCAGTAGGTGATAACCCAAGACACTGAAGCCCGAGAGAACGACGTACGCCACCGCAAATTCGGCCTCGTTGCGGTGGATGTAGACCAGTCCTCCGACCCAAATGGCCGTCAGCAATGAGTAAAAGGCGAGCGAGCGCCAGTGCGGCCTTAGGGCGAGCGCCACGTGCTGCAGCGTCTCCTTCGACAGCAATTGCTCCAGCTTGCGTCGAATCTCAGCGCGCGTCTCACGGTTCACACGAAGGACCGGAGGAATGAAAGGCACCAACCAGTCCAGTGGCCCTTGATCGGCAGCACGCACACGACGCACGCGCGCAGCGTTTGGCAGTGGAGCTCCTCGCAGGTCCATAGTATGAGTATCCAAAAACTCAAAATATCAAAAAAAAAAGTCTCGATCTTAAATTGGATGTTGGATCATCTAACCTCTTGGATGCATGGATGTAGCCATTTTCTGTAGCTACGCCGACGCCTGCGTGCTCAAGACCTGCATGCATGTGTTGGTAAACTGCTCGATGGGGATGGCACTCGACAGCTCTTCTTCGTGTGTCGTAAACCGCGCGATGAGGTCGCGATAGTGACTGGGAAAGAGCTTCTGCATGTGGACTCGAGTCTCATCGAGCCACAGTTGCGAAGTCAGGAACCCGCGCGCAAGATGCACGCCCTGGGCCTCGAGTTTGTCCTTGTGCTGGGTGCGCTGCAGCGCAACCAGGCGCTTGTAGAGCTGCAGTACCAGCTGCTTCTTGGTTTTTTCACGGCGCAAGTCGAATCGATGCAAAGCAGCCTTCTTCTCCAGCGCATCCAGCTGCTCGTCCTTTTGAAGCGTGTGAATGAGGAACTCAAATGGATCGAGCGGCTGGGTCTCCAACAACCGTGTCAGTAGGATATGCAGCACTTCGTGCACCTGATGGCCCTCGGCGTACGAACGCATGGCGTCCAACATTTCGGTCGCCGGGGGCCCGTCGCCGGGCATACTCGAGTCGCGCTGCCGGATCACTCTCGAAGGCGGCATCTTCGTTTGCTGAAGCGTTCGGGTAGTGCTTCGGCTGAAGAGACACCATGGCCGTAACGATAACAACAAAAGGTTTTCATGAAAAATAGGCTTTAAACAAACTTGTGTCGAACCCTTTGCAGGATTCAAGTGGTGACCACCTTGATGGCAGCCGACACACGAATAGAGCCTGTTATGCCGAGCCATGCACGTATGCCAAGCCATGCAGCGCTCTTGAGTCAACTTCAAATGCTGCTCCTATTTTGGCTTTCCCAGCCCAGCCCTGCTGTCGTCCTCGCGCCACATGGTACTTGCCCTCATCCATTTGCTTCTTCCTCTCTATCTCACCTGATACCGTAATGCTGCTCTTGCCCGACTCTGCCATAGGGCTCTCCTGCGGCAAAGCGTTCCCACTTTCTTATTTGAGCGGTCGAGGCAGGAGTCTATTGGACGGAGTTCAGACTTTACCTTTTGAAGATTCAACAGAACAATGAGCTACGGCGGCAACGTGGAAGGCTACCTGCTAAAGATCGATGGCGACAAAACCCGTATCGTCTACTGCATTCTCGACGAGGGCATGCTGCAGTACTTTTCGCGCATGGGCGGCGAGCTATTGGGCGCTATCGCATTGTCAGGGTCCAAGGTTGATGTGTTCCTGCTCCCCTCGAACGAGTTTGGCCAGGTGCCGAACCAATTCCGCGTCGACGCGCAGCCGCGAACTCCATCCGTTCGTCGACGTCGTAATCCGCACCCCGTGGAGACCGACACTTTGGTGTCGATCACATTTGCCGGATCAACGCGTGAAGTCACAGACCAGTGGGCTGTCTCCATCCTCAACTGGAATCGCTACAGCTGGGAAGACGGCCAAATGGTATGCAGCACCAAGCACGAGTTTCACACACTCCAGAAGCTAATCGAACTGAGTGACTCGAAGTCCGACAAGACGGCTTCAGACCCCGTTGTCCCGGTTGGAGTGAGCCCTGCCGTTCTTCCGCTGTAAGCGCAGTGGTAGCATTGATAGAGTTGGTCTTGCGTTCGTGTAGTATAGTGTTTGTTTCAATAGATTGATTGTGCAGATACATGTATTTGTCCAGTTCAAATTGAGTTTGGAAGACGTCATCTTCTCGAAAATTATGTACTTCGAAGTAGTACTAAACGGGAACTCTCGTATGGTTGCAGCTACGCTGGAAGGCCACGAATACGCTTTAGGCTTGGATTACGATAACTATTCGATACACAACTATTCTATCGCAGCAAAACGTCATTACGGCACCGAGGTAGCTTGCGGCATGGCAGTTTGAGACACCAACGAAACGGGGGCTTCTCCAGCCGTGGGCGATGCCTTCTGGGGCTCATCGCTATTTCCAGCTGCTGCCGCCGCTGCCGCTTCCTCTGCTGCCATTTCGGCAAGTCGTGCTTTCGTGATAAACCGACCGTCTTCTCCGCGCTTGCGGTTCTTCGCGATGCTGTGTCGCACTGGGTAAGACGGTTTGTTAGACCAGTTACGGGTTTCGCGCTTCTTCAGCCACTTGGCAATCTTCTCCTTCTTCTCCTCCTTTGAGCAGGGCGGAGGGTACGACGGCATCGGCGGGGCAGTTGTCCATTTTCCTCCTGGTCCAGCGCGAAGCTGGGCTTTACCGAAGCCATAGCCTGCGGCATAGAAATTGTAGCCCATATCAGGCTGCATGCTGCCGTAGCCGTACCGGTTCATAGCATACTGAGGCTGCTGCTGCTGATACGGGTTGTAAACGCCGTTGGAACCTGACATGTACGGGTTCATGATGTACTGAGTCTGGTCTCCAGCGTAGATAACATTTGCAGGGTACGACCCTTGATTCAAGGCGTACCCTTGCTGCATCCCGTAGCCATTCATGCCCATTTGCGCGGAGGCCGCAGGAGACACTGCTGGTGGATTCATGCCCATCATGTTGTGGACGGGAGAAGACTCGTATCCTCGCTTCATGTAAGTCGCGCGGTCTCGCAGTGGTAAATTGATCTGCGGCGCGCCACCATACATGTTGGTTGGAGATGCTTGCGGCTGGTGGTACGACTGCTGCATCACTGTTGTGGGCTGATAACCTGCTGCCACGGGCATCGAAGTTGGGTACCCGTTACTACTGGACATGTTGCCGCTAGTAGGGGTAATTTGGCCCGTGGAAGCCGAGTAATGGTTCATAGCCATAGGAGAGCTCTGTGGATAGCTTGACGCATTCATGGGTGTCGACTGGTTGGCTGTTTGGTACGCGTATGTGTTGCCTGACGGGGTCATCGATGCAGGCGTCGCATTGAACTGGTTCATATTGTTGATGCTCTGCACTGGCATTGGCTCCGACTTGGCCGCCGGTGGTGTCGTGTTGAAGTTGAGTGCAATGTCGTTTACAAAGCTCTCGGACAGCCAGTCGCCAGTATTGCGCTTCGAGGAAGGGTTCTGGATCTCCTTGAGCAGCAGGTCCTTCACAGCTTGGAAGTCGCCCGTGTTGTTGTACTTATCCAGTGCTTCTTGGAGCTGCGGCGAGTCGCTGTTCAGGAGCAGATCCTTCAGGTGGCCACGGTCATCATTAGAGATAAGACCCTTGTCACCCAGCGACTTGATCGCCGCCATTTTGCCCGAGATACTGCGGTAGCGCTTGTTCCCCTTCTTACCGCTGGACATCAAGCCTCCCGACGGAGCGCCGGCTCTGGGGGGTCCTTCCATGCCACCAGACGGTGCGGCGTTGCTAGATTGTGTTGTAGTCTGGGCATTGGCGTAGGGAGAAATGCTGGGCTGGGCCGTGGCACTATGAGCACTCGGTGTGGACAACGTCATCGGCCGTGCAGAAGATCCGCCAGTAACCGCGACGGCAGTAGAAGTAGCAGCAGCAACAGCGGCCTGGCGCTCACTGGGCGGCTGGTAGTCCTCGCCCTGTAGACAAATTACGAAGCGGTCGTTCTCGCGGACGCCGAAGCGCAGGGCGCGGGCGTTGAGCTGTTGAGGGCGAACGAGCGAGCGTTAGATCTCCACCAAAAGAGCCACGAGCGGCGCGAGACGCACCTCGCCAGTGATGCCCCCGGCCTCGGCGGGCAGCAGGAAGAGGCGCGCCTTGGGCGTCGTCACGCCGTCCTCGTACTCGTTCTGCTTCCCCACGGCTCCCACCATGGCCGTGATGGCGTCCTTCCACTTGAGCGGCGGCGGCGGCAGCTCCAACACCTCGTCCTCGGTCTCGTGCTGCGTGGCGCCGTCGTACAGCCGCACAAACACGCGCGTGCTCATGGCTGCTGTGTCGTGGGGGAAGGAAACGCTTACTAGCTACGTCGGGTGCAAGTGCGGAAATGAGGCCTCGGAGTTCTGAGGCAACGTGGATATTTTTGGTGCGAGAGGTCGGATCAAACAGCCGATGACTCGATAGAGGCGTCATCTTTTCGGGACATACGAGGAAACTATTCGATCAGAACAGGTTTTGATGGGAAAAAAAGAGCGAGTGCAAATTCAGCGACTGGCTCGACGGAATTCGACGAAAGCTTGGATTGCGCCGATGGCAGCGAGGCTTGAGCCCAGACAAGTCGGGACAAGTCAAGTGAAGGAGGTGGCGCGGACCTCTGGCCACCTCGCGCAATTGCTGGACTACGCGCTGTACCAGCCCAACCCGCTGCAGCAGGTAGTCGGAAGCGGACACGCGGCGAGTCGCAACGGGACGACAAAAAGTATCTTCCTTGCAAATGGCTACACACCTGACGCGTGCAACATGCGCAGATCTTCTACTTGCTGCTCGTTGTCGGCGGCTACAGCGCCTTCCTCTTCTCGGGGCTGCCGCATCTGCCTAATGCCTCGCTCAGCGAGATCCACATGTGCGTGACGCCCTCCGCACCCGCTGAGCCGGTCGCCTGACCCCATGAACTGCTGACGCTAGATACCTGAGCCTCGTCGTGGTGCTGGGCGCGCTGCACAGCTTCATCGTGGCGTCCATGTCGTCACCGGGGGTCTTGCTCCCCCGTACGCATCGGCTTCGATCCTTTTTCGGCCACTGGTCGGTTGGTTAACGGCATCGTTGCTGCGTGCCCATGACAGAGACGCTTGTGTACTTTGACAACTACGACTTCGATAACGTGCTCTACCACAAGCGCGAGTGCCCGACCTGCAAGACATGCAAGTCAGTTGTCTGATACGCCGTTTCCCAAGGCTGACATCCTCCGACAGGTTTTCCTGTTGCTAACGCGTGCTCCCCACTCCAGACTCGCGCGCTCCAAGCACTGCTCCATTTGCAACAAGTGCGTCCCGCGCTTCGACCACCGTGCGTCATACTATTCGCTCTTGTTTTCTACCTCAACTGAAAGGTAACTAACTTCTGCTAGATTGCGGGTGGTTGAATACATGTATTGGCGAGCGCAACCACAGCGTCTTCCTACGTTTCCTGCTCGTACGTACACGTCTCTCATCACCTCGGCAAAGATTGACAACTGATGATATTGTATGTTGTGACCGCCTGATTGTCAGATGAACGTGCTGTTGTGCGCCTACGGCTCGTATGTGCTGTTAGCAATCCTTGCGGACGAGTACAACCATCTTCTCGGAGAGCAGTTCTTGAACGAGAGCTCCCACACGGTGGTACAAGGCGAGCCAATGGTTGTCGTACGATACTTAGTTCACGCAGAAGCTGCCGTGACAGTTCTCTTCGTGCTCTGTGTTGGAATGGGCTTTGCGCTCGTGTGCTTTTCGGGGTTTCACCTGTATCTAGTGTCAAGCAACCTCACCACGAACGAGTTCTTCAAGCTCAGGGAGTATCGGCGGTCAAATACTGGAACGGAAATGAGCACAACAAAGCCGTGTCCGCGAACGCACACGTATACCCTCGGTTCGCTCGTAGCCAATTGGCGAGAGGTGTGCAGCCCACGATACAAAGCCAAGATTACCGCGAAGATGAAGCGCTCAGGGCAGCAAAAAGGAGTAAAAACGGCGTAAGCTGGCAGTAACTTTGCGCGAGACAACACCCCACACACAATTGCTCAATATTTTTAGGTTTCTTGCAGTCCTTCTCGAATAGAACGGAAGTTTGCCGTGCATCATAGAATAATTTGAGTTGCTGTGCGAGCTACGCATCACCGGTGCAAGCACTTTTTATTGAGGGCACTATCTTCCGAGATGGAGACGCAGATATTCCTTACTCCTGACGACTTATACGCGCAAGCACGCCGCTTTGATGTAGATCTGTGCCGTGAACCGTACTTGCTGCCGCTAATGAAGCTGGCCGCCACCATACCAAATCCCCCGAAAAGCCAACATAAGGACGATGAAAGTGGTAGCGAGCGCTATTTCCTCGATCAAGTCAAGGTTCTTCGTCATCACCACCAGCAACAAGCGTCAAACCATCAAGGGGGAAGCGAGGCGTCTGCGTGGATGGCATTTGAAGAAATTGTATCTCCGGTGGCGAAGTCGTCGACCACGTTCTACTACAACTTTGTGACCAAGGCCAGACAAGGTATGCATCCTTTGGTTCCCTTACTCGGAGATAATGAGTGGGTTGGGGCCGATGACGCCGACCCCATGACACGGGCTGCTGACCCTCAAGAATTTGACCATGCTGCCACGCTGCACAAGCAGACCTCGATGAAGAAGTACGTCGGCAGGTATATATTTTGTTGCTCAATGTTGCGATTACTGACTATGTTTGCAGCATCACTGAACTGGAGATTTTGTGTTTTCACTGCTGGTGGAGAGAAACATCTTTGCTGGGGGAGACCCGGCGCCGCCTGCGACTTTACTTTTCCATCCCGACACGTCATTTTCAAGTTGTGCTGGAAGATTCTCCCAATGTGTTTACCATTTCCCACATTGCGCACGCAGTGAGTGGGGTGTCCCTCTCAGCCTGGGACTTGCACGAGGGTGCACGGCTCACTGTGCTTGGACGTCCTACAACATTGCGGCAGGCCAGCCTACTCACCCGCCAGTGGCTAGGTGTCCACGAACGTCGACTGCGCCCAGTCATGGAGCAATTGCAGACAGAATTGGCCAAATACGAGCTTCGTTCTTGTGGGCGCTCCGCAGCGGCTCCAGCAACCGGGAGAATTATTTGTGCCGACCCACACCGCTCTCGGTGCGGAGTTTCACTGCGTCAACTTCTGGACGAAATTGCCATGTTGCAAGTCAAGCTAGCAACCTACCGTCCAGATCTTGCTCGCCGATTGTGCGAGCCGCTGACAGATCTTGATCCCGCGTAGTAAAACAAAACGGGAGCACTCGTGCCCAAAGCTCGCCATCCCAATATATCTTATAACCATGCCTAGAGCTGTTTCTGGAGTGATCCTCATTTTTGAAACTTGTTGCTGTCGTGTTTTCAAAAGCTCAAGATGACCATCACGACGCGATCGAAGCGCGTGTCGGCGTTTGGTACCGGGGCCCCCACACCAGCCAGTGTGGCACCCGGATCGTATGCAACCGAGCAGGTCATTACGAGTTTTGGTGTTCGAGCTCAACGGCCACTCTTCTCCAGCTTTGCCACGTCGGGAAAGCGCAACCTCAACGAAAACAAGACCACGTCTGCGATCACCCCTGGTCTCGAAATTGCTTCTTACTCACTGAATTAACTGGATGCTGATAGTTTGACACATTTGTTGCGCGTAGGCCCCGGGGCATACATCGATGAAGCGCGCCATCAACACGGGTTACCACCGTCGAATGTCTTCGCCACCAAGGTACACAGCTACCTGTGTGCTATTGAATCAACGATGCTAACTACAGTCTGCCGCACGCAGATATCTCGTTTTGCTCCGAGTGCACCGGGGTCTACGGTATTTCGTGCATCTAGTGTTCAGGACAACCCGGGTCCGGGTAGCTATCTGCGCCCTGCTTCGTCACCACCTTCCAACAACCAACGAGAGCACCAAGGTCCTCACAAATTCGCACATTTAGTGAAGTCGTCAGTACCCGCTATCCCACAGCGACAACAGAGCTATGGCTACGTACAGGTGGGTGTTGAACTCCAGCGGCAATCTCCGCCAGAAGAGATCTACTCAGGAGTTGGCCAGGATACGGTAGGGCCTGCTGCATATAGCAGACACAACCCGATATGGAATGAGAAGAAGAATGTTGCGCCATCGCTGAAATCGACAGCTAAGCGTGAAGTTTGGGAGGAGAACAAGCAACTCACCAAGCTTCCAGGCCCTGGTCAGTATAATACTATCCCCGTTCCTGAGACTGTAGCGGTCACCGCCCCACCCACGAAGTCTTCCACGTTGATCCCAGAAGGCCAGCGACCACGCATCGGTGCACGCCGCAGCCAACTCCGAGCGGCACGACAAAGCGCAGTGTTTGCATCCAAAGTTCCCATTCTCCCGGCACCCAAACTAGTCGGAGTGTATGACCCCGATCGAGAGCAGGAGCTTCTGGCCAAGGAAGGGCGGGCCGAGCGCTATCGCCAGGAGCAAAACAAATTCAGTGGTTTCGGCGTGAAAACTGAAGCATTTGGATCTGCCACAGGCCGCACAGAGTTGACATCGCAAATCACCACTCCCTTTAGCCACCCGACATACATCGCTACGCCAGGCCCAGGCAAGTACAGCGGCGCTGGGAGAAATTCTACATCGAAACAACTCGGAAGGAAAACGAGCGGAGCGTCGATTCCTCACCACCGTGCCGATGGAATCGGGTTTTCGTGTGCGACAGAGCGCCCTTGCCTAGCACCTATGAAGGCACCTGCAGCACCAGGCCCCGGTGCATACAAAAGTGAGACCCCACGTTCGCTCAATCATGCTGTTAAAGGCAAACTCTGCATCGGTCGAAACGGAGTCTTTGGAACCACGTCAGAACGGCAGGTCTGGGGTGAGTTGGAGCGCATGGATGTGGAGGATTTCACTCCGGGCCCCGGAGCCTACTCCGAGACAGGATCGTTCAACACTTCGCAATTTCTCAATTCGGCCTCATTCAAATCCAGCTCAACCAGGTTTGCGAAGAACGCCCCACCGCATGCTCCACCACACGTGCACTGTGTAGGCTCTCAGGTCGCTCCAGGCGTTGGGCAGTACAATGTCTCCAAGGGATTTTCTACCCTTGCCTCGAACGCACCAGTGATCGAGGAATCGGATGCTCCAAGTTTCTTGTCACCTCGCGTACCATTCCTTTCAACACAAGAGCGATCCGTGTTCGACACGAGGGGCGTTTGTGATCTGCCAGGGCCTGGAGCTTACAAGGAAAGCGCAGACGATGCTGGCGCCGTATATACGAGGTCGAGAGACGTTCGCTTGACAGTGGGGAATGAAACGCGATTTCGCGTGAAGCCGACTGTGCCCGAGGCCGTCGGGCCCGGAGCTTATTCCATCCCGGGTACGGTAGGCACCAAAACTTTCAACGTGACCATGGCCCGAAAGGATAAAGGTAAATCTGCCCCCACTCGAGCTCGAGGTTCCCCCACCCAGAAGAGGTCGCCAGTCACGCACGCGCGATAACGAAGCTGTTCGTATTATAGGTTTCTCTCATACTCCAGGTGTATACAGAAATTCTGTAACAGAAGTTCCCACTTCAAAATTAGGGGGAAATCGCGACGGTAAACAGGATCCACCACCAGTGTAGCGCGACTCAATCTGTGATTTGAGGTAATAGCAGTAGATAATGCAGTAGCCTGCTCGTCAATGACGGGTCGTCACGCTAGCGTGGACTGGCAAATGTGTGGAATCTGCTATAATATATTCCACGCCAACTTGATAGCCCCCCATGGCAAGTGGAGCGTTTTCAAATTCTGAACTACCGATACTTGTTTTCATTCTTCATACTGTGGGCAGAGATGCCTCGATTCTATTCTGGCATTGTGGAGATACTTCGCTCCTCAAGTTTAAACACTTGCGACTCCTAGCTGGAACCGTGCAGGGCCTTCTTCCACCGCAACAACGCGCGGTATGCGAACAGCAAGAAGTCTTGCTCCGTGATGATGTTGTCTGCGTTGCAGTCCATCACTTCCATCAAGAGACTCAGCTCGTCTTCCGTCGCGTACGCATCTGCTCAACACACCAACAGCAATAGGTCAGCTACTTTAACACATGGGCATCAAAAAACAAAAAAAAACTACCGCTGTCCTGTTCAGCGAGAAGCACAACAAAGCTCTCTTCCACCAGAACGCCACTGCCGTCAAGATCCAAAAGCGAAAAGTAAAGCTTGAGAGCCTGCCATTGCGCCTTGGTAAACACGTTGATACCGCTCGCTTGGATAGGAATATGGCCCTGGAGAGTGGTGGTTAGCTGTGCAACCTGCTCGAATGACGGCATTGGCATCCAGTCCGTCATACTCTTTCGTCGAACAGGGCCAATGGTTTCCGTGACTGTGTCATTAGCTTCATTGTCGGTCGGTGCCTCGCCAGTCGAAGTGGAGCGCTTGAACGGCGTTTTGTAATGGGGGATCCAGGACGCTCTCTTACCCAGGTGACCAGGTGCGGAGGTAATTTCAGAGCCACTCTTTTTCATGCCGTCGCGCGCAAAGTACCGGTCGTAGAAGCGTACGAAGCCTGGGCAAAATTTCCAGCCGCTCACGATACGACCCGTATCCCACTTTTTCTTCTCCTTCTCTTTTTGCCTCTTCTGTTTTTTCTCCATCTTCTCCATCTTCTCCTTCAGCTTCCTCTCCTTTTTCTTCTTCTTTATGTCTTTCTTTGACTTTTTTGCAGCAGCATCGGCAGGTTCGGCACTCTTCATCTCACCAACCAGTTCCCAATCCTGCAATGATTCGCCGACGGCCTCAGAAGTGTCTGTGACGCTGTGCTCGACGTTCTTGTCTTCTAGGTCGGTTGTTGGTGCAGAAGACGGAGGTGACACGGGGAGCTCGGGATCTTCCTCCTCGATCTTGTTTTCTAATGTTGTTGAAGGAGCACACAGCGACGAGACGAATGACAACTTACGAGGTGGATCTGTTGCCGGCGAGAGCGACGACGTAATGCTGGCCGCTCGCTCGAGTGTGAATCGCAGTTGCCGACACACATTAACTAAATCGTAAAAGTCAATCGGCAAGAACGGCAGATTCTCTTCCAGGAACGCTGTAACAGCCTCCTCTTCGCTTGGACGAGTAAACTCAAACTCAGCGTATTGACTGCGCTTGTGCTGCTGATACTGCAGCAGGCGACCATTTTCCTTTTCCCACGGAATCTTCAACGTCGCTCCAACATTGTGGTTCGTGTTGCAGTACTCTGGGGCAGAGAATACGGTCACCACCGCAGGTAGTACAAGTTCACCATCCTCATTCTCTTCCGTACGGTCCGCCTCGTGGCGAAAATGCTCTTTGTAGCCGTTCTCTTCCAGCTCATGTGCACGAACAATAGCCAAGAGGTTGTTGCGCTTAAGAAACTCGCGACATGCACGCTCGCTAAACGTGAAGGAACAGCCACGCATGCCATTGGGCGCCCATTCCTGCTCCTGCTCTTCACCCTTAGCTGGATCAGACCACAACAAATCACATAGCGCTCCATTCGGCTCCGGCTCCATGAATCGGTTGACAACGCCGTTAATATCCTCCACGTAGGTGATATCAGGCGACAGCCCGCCGTGCACGGCAAGGAACGTGCCATGCACGGTCTCGAGACGCGCGGCCAACGGCATACTCTCGAAACACTTGATCACACGGTTGTACACCACAGGGCCGTATTTCTTGAGGCACTCTGCCCGAAAGCCATAAAATGTACTCAAGCTGCGGCACTCGTGGTTGCCACGCAGCAGATGCACGCTCTCAGGAAAAGCAACCTTAAACGACAAGAGCAACAAGATAATCTCGCACGAAGAAATGCCGCGATCCACGTAGTCGCCGAGGAAGAGGAAGGGGTTGTCGACAGCGGGGGAGCCGTGCACTCGGAAGAGCTCCAACAGATCTTGGAACTGGCCGTGCAGGTCGCCCACGAGCGTGTACGGCGCACGAATAGAAATCACGTTTTGCTCCAGCGACATGAGGTTCGTGGCGCGTCGTACAATCTCCAGCGCACTGGACACGGGGAGAGTGCTTCCCAGCCGGAAGAGCGCGAGGATTTCCTCCGGATCCAGCACGTGCACGACGGTTCTCGCGTGCTCTTCGTCGGCGTTGTTGTCCACGTCCATCTCGCTCTCGAACGCGTCGGCTTCAGCTACAGTGGCTGTAATGACCGGCACATTGGCGAAGTGCTGCACCGTGTCCTGGCCGATGTCGCGGTCTGCCTGTTGCCGCAAGTAGCGGTTGAAGAGCGTCGTGTCCGTGGACAC
>JAHWLE010000453.1:9660-22668 GCA_024679135.1 Phytophthora foliorum | reverse complement strand
CGTATTCCAGCGCAGATGCAGCTCACGCAATGTTGCAGTGCGTCGCAAGCCTTCAGCTATCGCCACAACACCACGGACTCGCAATTCATTGCCCCGCAAGTCAAGCCTCTCGATCGATTTGTTGCGCATAAGTGCTTCACGAAAGCCTATGACTCCATCATCACCCAGTCGCGTCCAACTCAAATTGAGATACGTGAGAGCACTACTCGACGCTAAGCATTCCGCCAAAGCTTGGCCCCCAATCGGACCCAGCACGTTGTTCTCTAGCTCAAGCGTATGAAGCGTTGCGTGATTGCGCACTCCATCAGCTAAAGCACGAGCTGCGGCACTGTCCAGCACGCAACTGTTGAGCGCGACCCGGCCGAGATGTAGATGATGAAGCATTTTCTTACCCAGAAAAGCCACCTCGTAGAGCTCTAACGCACGCCCTGATAAGTTGACGGTGATCAGCTCCCTGTGATCCTTTTGGTTTTCAGCCAAACCAACAATTGATGCTGTCTTGGCTGAGGTGACAGGCAGCCGCAGATCATTGAGCTCCTGGGTCAAACGATTCACTGCGAAGCACTTGGCCAGAATCCAACGATCCAAAAAGTGTATAGGATCTACTGACAACTCCATCGTCTCGGGCACTACGCCTGCTCGCTGGTTCCCACGCACTTGCTGAATGGAGATACTTGTTTCGTGCATCTTGATGGTCCTAAGCGTGCTGTTCAACCCTACAAGCTCCCCGAGGCTCTCTCCAGCGTCGGGAAACAGCCCAGTGTTGGACAAGTCTACATCTCGTAGCGTGGGACAGCATTTGATGGCTGTCAGTAACTCGAGCACCGCAGCTCTGCCCAACGCAGGGTTATCGTGCAGATCAAGTGACAGCAACATAGTGTTTTGTGGTATTAACCCAGCAATCACGAGCCCATCAAGTTCCACCAGTTCCCGGCCAGGTAAAGATATCCAGCGAGAAATCTGCATCTTGTCAATGGGAAGAATAGCTCGAACACCACTCAGTCGGACCACAGCAAAACTCTCATTGACGTGACGAAGCGCCACGACTATTCTCTTGGCGGAATCATAGTCTAGGTTCGCGAGAAAAGGCGTACCATCTTGGGTCAGGTCCCGGCCGTACACGCAAAGCTCGCGAAGTGCAAAATTGTCTCGCAATGCCGACAGCAGACCAAGCACAGCCTGCGGGCCCATTTGGTTCCATGAGAAGTCACAACGTGTGAGGGTCTCATTTTCGCGCAGTGCTCGACCGAGTTCCTCAGCCCCTTGTGCACCAAGGCAATTGTCACGAAGATTCATATCAATCAGCATTGAGTCGGGACTGTCCTCTAAAGCATCGGCAAGGTCGCGAGCACCAGCAGGACTAATGCGATTTCCAACAAGACTCAAGTGTGTGAGCGTTGTATTAATTCGCAGTGCCGCAGCCAAAGCACTCATAGCGGAGTCGTCGATCGCAGCGTACTCCAGAGAAAGTGACACTAGCGTGCGATTCACTCGAAGTGCTCGAAATACAGCGACAGCTCCGTACGTACCAACTTTGTTTTTGTCTGGACCCTTCTTAATCCCAGGGGTAATGCCAGTGTCTCCATCATCCCTTGGAGCAGTAGATTTTGACTTGCCTCCGAGCCTCAGCTTGATCTTAAGCTTCATTTTCAGTTTTACCTTACGCTTCGGCTTAACTTCAGGCTTCGGGTTGACAGTTTTCTTGGTCTTGGCACCTAATGGTATCCGCTTGGAAAGCTTTTCAGCCCATTTGTACCTCGAGCTTAAGTTCATTCGCTTCCGATGTCTAAGCCTCGTAGCAAGCATTATATAACCGAGACGCCCAAACCTGCGATGTTTCTTTCGCGTAGGCTTGCGTTGAGGCGAAGGTGGCAGCAGCGGAGGAGGTTGTCCTTGCCGAACAACCAGAGACCGAGTGCTACAGTTGAAGGCCAAACCTGCGTGTGCTAGAACCGAGATCTGCGTCGCCGTAATGACTGGTAGTCGTCGTTTCTGCTGCTTCCGAAGGTCATCAAATATTAGACATCGAGAAGAAATATTTCTGCGCAGACACATCGTTGTGTAGGTCAACGAGAATCCAAGTTGAAAGCAATCCCACCATCCCAACGGTGGAAGGTCATTGGGGACGACGTAACTTCTCTCCACTTGTCGGCTCTGTTCCAACTCTGACAAAATCCCTGATCGCTCCGTTGATGCATCGATTAAGAGGACGTGATCGTGACCAAGAGTACTGCCGTCTTCTTCGATTTCTGGCGCAAAGCTCACTCGCTTTTTCATGCGAGTCTTGACCTTGGGTATCGCTATCAGCCGTTCACTGCTAGCTGCTTCGTTTTGTGCGGGTTGGATACCTCCATGAGGAGTACCAGCGTCAGCACCAGAAGGTGTAGGAAGCACAAATTCAAAAATGCTGGACTGTAACGCAGATGTAGGTTCGATGACGCAGATCCATGCCTCTTTGCGTTGCGTTCTGTTGTCACCCTCGTTATTATCCTGACTCTCGCCATCTCCGATACTGCCATCCTTTCGCGCATGGTCGGTAGGATCTACCAACTCAGTTTGATGCAGCAGCTCACCTACGGAGGCCTCGGATGCTGCACTAACCGCATTGTTAAACGGCTGCGAGGAGACCTCGTTAATCCTGTCTCCCGCTGGATCGCCATGCGCATTCATCGACGGCTGTCTATTCCGCTACGGCATGAAAGCTGCCAATCTCGGCCATTTTCAAACGGATTTGGCGGTGACTCTTCAGACTTGCGAGCAGTCTCGATCAATAATATGTCTACAAACCATGGACACCTTGCTGTTGAAGCACAAACCGCTAACGTCGACGGACAAACACCCACACAATCAAAGCAACACGACAGACCATTTGATGCAGATTGACCGAAGCCAACTTCACTCTATGACATCCCATCATGCTGCTGTTCTCGACACGTCCGTCTTAGTGTGAAACGGGATACGCACGCTTGATGTGAATCTCCTCGCGAGGTCTTCAACGCACAATTCCACCAACGTCAGACTCACACCACCACTGCATCTCCACATCCACCTCCTCACCTGTCATTCGCGCCCGTCGGCACCATCCCCATACGCTGAATCACCTTCATGCCCGACGAGATCCGTCCAAACACCGTGTGCTTGCCTGCACTCCATCAAAAACTCGTCAAAACTCAGCCGAAACTCCACCTCCTCGCACCAAAAAGCATCCTCCCCACCATCCAGCCACGGCGTCGGCGCCAACGTAATGAAGAACTGGCTGCCGTTCGTGTTCGGCCCCGAGTTCGCCTGCATCACAAAGTACGCTCAATAAGTCTCGAAAACAAACTCCTCCACACCATCATTTCCTTTTTACCATCGACAGCACGCCCGCCCCTGTGTGCTTGAGCTCCTTGTTGATCTCATCGTCAAACTTGGCGCTGCCACCTTCCAATTAGCACGAAAAACTCGCAAAATACAGCAATTTGTGTGGCACAAACCCATAGACGGATTCTCCGCCTCTCCCGGTGCCCGTGGGGTCCCCGCCCTGGATCATAAAGTCCCGGATGATGCGGTGGAAGATCGTGTTGTTGTAGTAGCCGCGACGCGCCAGCTCCGCCACGTTCCAGCAGCTTCTGGGCGCGTGCTCCGTGTAGAGCTCCATGGTGAAGTCCCCCTGGCAGTTAGAGAGGGCCGTCGAGCACGTGTTAGGGCTCGTTGGGAGCGCAAGAGAGTGGGGATGAAGGTGCGGGCATGCAAGAAAGAGGATACGCACCACAGTCGTCTCGAACACGACGTGCGTCGGCGGCGCGGAGGTCGCCATTGTTGCTGGTTGGTTGAATGGAGGCTCTTGTAGAGGGTATTGGATTCTTATACAGGGATGTAGCCATGTTGGAGACAGCGGATTTTTTCGAAAACACGCCCGATAAAATGAATGATGATCAATCCGGCCACAGACTGGGTCGGGGACCGCGTCTCCACACAATATGTACTGCACGAAGACCGGACGTAGATAACAGCACGCAGCTGGTTGGAGTAATCACACAGCAAATCGAGACCTCATGGGGCGACTCACTAGAGGTAAGGTTGAGCACTGCACACGACACGACACACGGCTTCGAGCCGCATCAAAGACAATGCCAGTGTAACATGGGGTTCTATGCTGAGTTATTGTTGCTGCTAAGATGCTGGCAACAGAAAAGGATGTATTCTCGTTTTGAATTGTTTTCACGAAGCCAATCAAGATAAACCAACCTAAAATCTTGCGTTCTTCTCAGGCTTGTCCGTCTTTTTTCAAAATATGATGCAATCACGCCGAGGAAAGCTTGTTGTACAGCTCAGAGCGGTATACAGCCGCTTTTGTGACGTTGAATCCGCCTGAAGTCCACGACGCCATCTTCTGCTCTATCGAAGCAGGCTTATCCTCAGCTATGTGCTTTGAAAGCGCATCCATGTAGTGGAGTACGTAAATTCCACAATCTGTTACGTTTGACTGTTGCGGCACCGTGGCATGAACAATTGAGCTCCATTCGAAGGTTACCGCTCCTGGAATCTTTTCGTGAGCCTTCGATAAGAACCCCCCTAGCACATCAAATGCATAGGCTGAGCTGTGAGCCTTTCCCATCGAGTTCACGTGATAAACCTTGGTTGGCTCCGGGTGCACGGGATTCTCGCGGACAACCAGACTCCAGTGATTGCAATCCGATACAGGTAGGAGCACATACGGGTATAAACTCCAGTCAAACTGTGCACTTAGTTCATTGAACACACGAAGTTTCTTTCGCGGGTTGCGAGTGTACCGCGCCGTCTCCATCAATTTGTATAACCCGGATCCACACGTGCAAACTATTCCTGTTTTTCTGGCCATGTATCGATAGATGAAATAATCTAGCGTGGTTTCCGTCTAGGGACAATCTGGCAGTGAGCTTCCCAAGTCATCCGTGTAAACGTGAACGACTCGCTTTTGTTTGGGGTCTTGCAGGTCTGTCCACACCACCAATGGACTGTTTTTCGACAGTCGCTTCCTGAAAAACCTGTGAGGAATATCACGTCCTGTTTTCTTCGTCAAGCTGTCCTCTTCAAACAAACTACCATTCGATTCCACACCACCACCGGCTTCGCTCCGACTACTGCAAGAAATAAGTTCATCAGCACATACGTCATCACTGCTACGTCCAATCTCCCCAGACTCATCTCTCGTGGGGGGAAGATTCCCAGTATTGCCGTCGTCTGCTCCGCAATAAACGACAGTGCTGCTGACCTCGTCATCACCAGCGCCACCATTGTCAATATCTCCCACACGCTTCTTCTTCACCGTCACTGAGGCTGTTTCTGGATAATTCGTTTTAGGCTTTCGACGTCGTTTGCTCGCTGGCGATTGGACGCAATTTGAGTCTGCTTCCTCGGTTGCCATACTCTCGTGTTCAGCTGCGACTTCAGCGGATGGGTAGCGAGGTGACATCGGGTAGACTGCGGGTTCCGCATCGTCTCTTGGGAGTGATGCAACATTTTGAGGGTTCGCTTGTGTGAGCGGTTCGGGAGCCGTGGCACCAGCTGAGTATACGCGATCTGGGCCCAGCTGATACAAATTCCTCAAATTGGTTGTGCTGCCGGCCTGATAGTTGTCTCTGTGGTGGTACGTTGCTTCTAACGTGGGGTTTGTACGTATTGCAGCACGAACGTAGTTGCACAGTGCCGTATCTGCTGCCGTGGCCCTGGTGAGAGTTTCTTGAGCAGCGTTGTCCGCCTCCGTGTCCGTGTACATGATCATCTGCGTCGTAGTAGCTCTTACCTGCTGTGCCACCTCCCGCGTAATCTCCAGGACTCGTGTTCGGACAGCAAATGGTACGCTAAATGCGATCTGCCCCCCCCCCTCCCCCCCCCAATGCATTCTACCACTGCTGCCGAACGGGCCACAACTTGGTCGACGTCCCCTTGCCTGGTTGCATACCCCATAGCAGTGACATCAGCACTAAAGGCCGCATTCAATAACTCGCCTCGGAGGTCATCGATTTCATCAAGCCGCGCCCTGGTGTCCTGGTCGATGGGGTGGGCCACCCGAGTAGCCAGTGTTGTAGCTTCTTGCAAAACTTGCAGGGTAGCGACGTCTGCACGAATCATTCTAGGATAGCGAGTGCGGTCCTGGCGACCGTCAGCGATTCCAGTTGGGCTACCGTCAAGCGAAAAACTGGCGTCGGGGTTGTTGTGCATGTACTTCCGCCGGATATCCGGTTGTTTGTCTAGCCAGGCCTTTCGCAGGGTCCTACCAGCGCGCGTATGAAGCCAGCTGTACGAAGCCGTGTTGACACCTGGCTCGTCATGGGCTGCTTGCTAGCGCGCAAAGCGTGCAGCGCTAGCAGAGACGACAGCTTCGCCATTGTCGCTAGCGTACACCCAGAATCCTCTGTGGCAGCGCATCTTGGACTATGGCAGTGCTTTTGACTGGTCCTGTGCAGCAGCGTAATAGATCGGTACTGATTTGGATTCCCCCCTCCCCCCTTGCATCTGGTGGCGGGACGTGTCTCACCGCATTCGACCAATGGTAGCACAGCTCGACAGGTATCGCAATAGGGCACTGTGGTATCTACCGCAGTGTCCAGATGTGGTAGATACCGCAAATCAATACTGAGGTATGTACTGCAATGGGACAATGAAGCATGAATAGTTTCAATGGCGCTAACAGTATTAAGACCACATCGTTTTACAACGCGTTCTTCTTTGAAACCCTACGAATCTCCTACTAGACTGCTAATCCCAGCTCACGCACAATGTCATCTACGTTTTGAGATAACCAGTTCAGAGATTTTTTTGCGTGTGATGCGAGTGCCTTCAATGCAATCGATCACTTCATCGATAGCATCGCATTTTTCAATTGCCTTATTGGCACAAGTTGCGGTCGCTTTGTCAAAACAAGTTCAATAATCTTGCGGCGCCGGTTGAAGAAGCGCCTTTCAAGGGCATTACACCACTTCGTGCCATAGTTTTCTTCAAGTCGTTGTACCGCATAACCACCAGGAAGCCCGTGCAACCATTCGTTCCACAACTCTCGCACTGTTTGAATGCCACGACTAAGTCTATAGTTTATGACTTCAGGGAGTTCTGCAGACGTAGTCGCGGTTTCACGGCTTTCTGCAACCGGTACCACAGCGCTTGGCATTCGCAATTGAGCTCCATCGACAATTTTAACTTGCAGGAGTGCCGATCCATTCGTCAATGGAGTTAGTACGTTGACGACACCAGCTAGTTTTCCTTCCACCGCTTCCAGGCTGCATTGAATTCCGTTTACTTATGCTTTGAGATCTTGATGGACTCCATCAAGTTTTGCTTTCAGCATGGGCATTGCTTGTTCTAGCTGGTGTTCACTCGGATCAACCACAGTGGTCATAGCATCGTTTAAATCGCTCTAAAATCGCCTGAAGTCTGCACTTTTGAAAATAGCGTGCTTCCATATCGGATGCCCAGGTATTTGCTCCGCCAAAACAACAGCGTCCTGAAGTATCACAACACGAAGGTACTGAAGTAGTTCAAGAAACCCGCCCCGGCGATTGACTGTTCACACTCACCCGTACACATCTTCACTTGCCAACCTTCAACTGAAGGGAAAATCTGTCCCTGGAGGGCCAGAGGAGGTTTAATGCACGCTCGATCTATAAAATAGCTACCACGGCTGGGCTCAAACCCTGCCAAAGTGCGCATTGCTTCTCGTGGAAGAGAAGTGAGATAGCATTTCTCCATCGACTGATTGTTCCATCTCCCCAAACGACGTATTTGTGCTTCACTAGCTCCCCTAAGATCCGCCATCCTAGCGCCTGAGCCACGGCCTACATGTGTTTTGGCCCGGCTACGAAGTCCTATGTGCTCAGGTGCGCCAGCGATAGCTTCTCGGTGAACTTTGTAGGACATCGGCTTCGATGGATCCTTCCCGGTCTTGAAAAGTTTGACGGGATACCATTTTTCCGATTTCGAAAAATCGGGAAAAGACTCATGTCTACATGCCATCGCCAGAAGAGATAAAATCCAAGCAGTCCATGAGGACAGATATCGATTTTCTTGTTGCGCATACAAGCGCCTACTTCGATACGACCCACTTGATTAGTTTTACCTTGCCTCATAATCATCACCAACGCTCGACACTCGCTGTAACCTTCATTTCCCAGCAAAATCGAGTGAAGATCAGCCAATTCCATACGACGGGCAGATTCACCACGCATAAGCGCAAAATGTGACAGCAAAAACGCGAGCAAATTTCGCAAACTCGTTCCAGAATCTCGCGGTGGAGTTCAAAAGAAATGAGCAATCTTCTGTATTTGCTCAGTGATCGTATATCCGTCCAGCATTGTATCCTCGCCGCGGTCTGCAAAGTTCTTTCGGGGCCGGTCGTCCTCTTCATACTCCGTAATTTTCAACAGAGTTGAGACAGCATCATCTCGGGGAGAAGGGCTATTGATTTTCAAGCGTCATTGCTGGCGCCACAAGTCCACCATTGCCGCAACGTAGCTATTGACGGTGGACCTACCGATTTTTCGCTCCTCCCCTCGTGGCCGTTGCGGCGCTTTTCTCGCCCAATGACGCACTCTTCAAGAAAAAGGTGAAGTTTAGGCCCTGATACCGTGAATCTAGCGAGGTCGTTGAAGGCGGAGCCCTTGTCGTCACACCATTGCTTAAACTCATCCTGCTTACTTCAATAAGCCCGGGACGTGTTCTGTGGGCGGATGGTAGACGCCTTTGAGTACGTGCAAAGAACAGATTCCTCCAACACGACGTCCATTCGAGTTGCTTCAATCATGCTGTCGTTGACCTTGCTCTCTCTGCGCTGCTTTCGACTTCGTTCTCCGCGGCCTTTTGTGCACAGTGCCGGAAGTTCGCCACAGACCACTGACATTTTATCCAACAAGTGCGATGAAGACACAGCGGCAAATAACTTAGTTATTAGACCAATTACAAGGCAGATAACACCGGCTATGTACCGTCGGAGGAGCGCCGCTATGAGGACCGCGTCCGGACCCCGGTTATGATAATGACTACTACCTCTGGTCGAAAATGATGGTAACAACGAGACAAACATAATCATTGTGAATCATCTAACCATTGTAAACACTATCTGATTGGATATTAATACGCGCGTGAGTCTCAGCTATTGGATGACACTTTGGTCTGCAAGCCAAACCGTTGTAAGTTTACGGTCCGCTAGCTGGCGAGATTCCTACACTCTCATTCTACAATTTCCCGCTCAACCCACACCAAGCACTCTGTCCCTTCGCCATGCCCAACCTCATTGACGTGCAGCGCCGTTGCATCATCGACGAGCTTCTCAAGCGAAGCATAGGCGGCGACCTGCCGCAAGGAGCGCAGTCAGTCGTTGCCCGCGACTTCGAGCGCTCAAGGTCCGTTGTGTCCAAGATCTGGGTCCGCTATCCCCTCAGCATTGAGACAGGAGTCGTCGGGGGCGAGTGGTAGAGCCGCAGCCGCAACAACTCTGGCAGAAGAAAAAAGTCGCGAGCTGAAATCGTGGAGCTACTGCAAGCTGTTCCGATCGAAGACCGTTCCGTTGAGCGACATGCCGCCACGTTGGCAGGGGTGTCGCGGCATTTGGTACGTGCACTGCTGGCTGGGGATGAACTGGCAAGGGTTACGGCTCGCATTCGTCCTACTCTAACAGCGGAGAACAGGCTGGCTCGAGTTGAGCATGTTCTTAGCTTTATTGACGATTCGACGCAATTGTTCGAGCCCATGGACACTATCGTCCATGAGGACGAAAAATATTTTTACGAGGATAAGGACAAACGCAGCTACCTGTTATTCCCAGACGAGGAACCACCCCACCGGACGCAGAAGAGCAAGCGCTTCATTCCCAAGACGATGTTCATGGCAGCGGTAGCGCGACCGAGGTAAGACCTCCAAGATTTGATATTTTATCGATTACGATATTCTCTAGCAATCGATATTTTCAGATACGACTCTCATCACAAGTGCCAGTGGGATGGAAAGCTTGGACTGTGGTCGCTGGCCGAGGAATACGTAGCCCAGCGTAGCAGCCGTAATCGTCTTAAAGGGACAGTTTGTACGCGCAACATCGACGTGGTGAATCCAGATGTTTACAAGGACTACCTGCTGAGGTGTGTCATCCCGGCTATCAAGGAACAGTGGCCACGTGGACAGCGCCGCCGTACCATCCTGATCCTGCAAGATAACGCCAAGCCGCACGTGTCGCCCCTCGACCCAGACATTGTGGCAGCAGGAATGGAAGGCGGGTGGTGTATTCGGTTGATGTTCCAGCCCCCCCCCAACTCGCCCGACCTCAATGTCTTAGACTTGGGGCTGTTCAACGCGATCCAGAGCATCCAGAACCGTGTGCCCATCCACGGAATCGACAACCTCATCACTACTGTTCAAGATGCATACGTCAACATGGATACGGACACGCTGGACAACATCTTTCTGACGCTGCAGGGCTGCATGCTATGCATCCTACAGGAGAATGGTGGGAATCGCTATGCGCTGCCGCACATCAGTAAGGGAGCACTACGTAAGAAAGGCACACTGCCTCGAGTGTTGAAGTGTGACCAGCATCTGTATGATAGTGCTAAGGCCGTTTTACGCGAAGCTGATCGTCCAAATATGATCTTCTTTGATCCTGCTGAGTAGATAATACCTGTTGAAAATGATAGTATCAGTTTTGCCATGTCAAAGCTCACCACCTTAACCTATATCCTGTCATACGTCATTGTTTCCATCATTTTCGACCAGAGGTAGTACATGTAATGCCGTGTTTTACACGGGGAAGCTCTGGATTTTTGTTATCGAATAATCCAAATTAGGTCCTGCTACTTGAAGCTTTGTCGTAAGGAATCATTAATGATGAGGCATCCTCCCGACGGACCCCAACGACAGTGAGCGACAGAGGAAGGACCATATCAGTAAGTTGCGTTAGTGCTCCATGCTCCACTGTATAGTAGCAAAGCGTCATTTGTTGCGACCTTACAGTGTAAGGCTTACCAACAGTGAGATGCTTTGTTTATCGAATGAAGGTTCTGCCTGGCAGCTTCTCTTACTGCATGGTGGTAAAGTTCCCTGGCGTATAACCCACGAGGATACTATCTTCGTTTGACCGACTATCCACGAGGATGCTATCTTCGTGCAACATTTCTGGGTTATTGGGTTTTGATGTCTTCCCTAGTCGCTACAGTCAACATTCACTGGATTTTACTAAGTGTCATTAAGATATCCATTATTAAAACACGATTACTCTATAGTTTGTATGTGGTATATTTTAGTATGTATTACATATATGGTATAATTATGTTATCTCACGGTGAATATGACCATAATGAGTACTCCGGATTGTTTTTACATGTAATATAACAGGTATTATCTTTATCACAGGTTTTTCAAAGGGACGCTATATCCAAGTTTATTTTAGGTAACGTACCTGTATCAAAAGAAAAGGTTATTTTGGGTAAAATGCTATCCCCTCAAGACTCTGGATCTAAAATCCAGAATTGTCACAGAGTTTATCAACCAACTTGTATACGGTGTTGGTTCCCAAATGATCAGGTCGATCGAGGTCAGTGTCGTTTCCGGTTTTTGCCCATTTTCGTTTGCCACGGAGGGACAAAACTATCAAGTTCCCGAGCGTAGGTAAGTGTCCGTTTGCTATATCCAATGCTCGGCGCTGTCGGAACACAACTTGCCGTCTCTCATCACATCTGTTGGTGATAATACTATCACCTGAGCAAGAACCAGCATTTCCACCAAGACCCTTGGCAAGCCTAACCTTGCGAGCAAAGAAGACGGTGATTGGGTTGTCGCCATCCCTGAGCAAATCAAACATAACCAAAACAGACCTGGGGCTGACCAAAATTACCGAGTAAACCAGGTTTGAATTCGTTTCAGCTGCAGCTCCAAACTAAGCCAACAGTTTTTGCAAACCACCGCATTTTGGAGGAGGCGGAGCAGAGCTCAAAGTTTCGTGTCACACAGGAACAATGTACGAAGAACTTGAGTTTGTCATGCAGGACGAATAGCAACTGAAGTTCAGTTACTGAATAGTCCCTCGGCACAGATGCAGTTGGGCCCGAATTTCCACACACTTCGGACCCATAAGCTAATTTAAACTTATTTTCTTATGCAACATGAGTGTTAGAACCCGAAAGGATGGAGATGATGATTTCTTTCTGCGGCCTTGACTTAGTCGATGCGGGTTTTCGACGGCACCATCTTGTGGATGATATGCCACCAAAACTTGTTCCAGAAAGTGTTGTACTCTCCTGAAAACTTCTTCTTCAGCTTCGTCGCAGTACTAGCGCTCACACCAGCTCGCTCTTCTTGACCGTCCGACGTGGAGTCGTCTTTATTCGAGGAGCTATCGTCATCACCCGATTCTTGCCTCGCTTGTGTCTCGTCGGTCTGCTTCGCGTCATCATCGAGGTGCAGAATTAGGAACTTCTCACCGCCGCTCTGGACGTAGGCTCCGTCGAGTGTGTCATTGCTGTCGGGGGAGGTGATGGTGAAGGTTTTCTTGTCGATGTAGTCGGTGGTAGCTGGACCAGCGTTGGCGCTTGCGAGGAGTGTGGCCATGGTAGCCAATACGACGTAGGTCACACGCATGATTCGAGTTGGATGCTGGTTGCGGAGTAGATTGGTAAATGATTGAGTGCCTACCAACGCGGTACAGATTTGCTGGCACTTCACGGATGATAGCAAATGGGATGGGACTTCGCGCAGATGAAGAGATTTGTATCTGTAAAAAGAATACAGTGTACAGCACTATATTTTTTTTACAGATACAAACCTCTTCATCTGCGCGAAGTCCCATCCCATTTGCCATAGTTTTTCAAATTGCACTGCCTGTGCAGTGCAATTTGAAAAACAGATATGTATTAATGTAATGCAATGGCGTGGAGAGTGCAAGAGTTCTGGGAATTTACCACCGCTTGCACTCGAACTTGTGCGCCACAGTCCTGAACCACACTGTTAATAATGGAAGCCGTTGGCGAAGAAATAACTGATGTGAATCCGATGACTGCGCTTTCG
>JAHWLE010000452.1:0-22947 GCA_024679135.1 Phytophthora foliorum | reverse complement strand
TCCCCGGGCTACCGGCGGCAGACGCTGGCCATGGGTACCGTGTACCAGCCGGCGCTCGAGCTCGGGAGAGAGCACAAGACAGCCGAGGAAGAAACGCAGGACGAGATCGACGACCGCACGGCCGTGGGGCTGCCCGTGGACACGAGGAACTACGAGGCCATCGTGGGCGGCAGTCGCCCCATCCGGTCGGACCCGGGGACGTTTAACCTCCTGAATCGACGTGCCACGGTCGCCACAATGCCCCACATGCCGAAGGAAGAAGAGGTGGAGCGCCCCGTGGTGGCTGAAGTTGTCGACGGGGACGTGGGGGATGACGCCGTCATGGGACTCCCCATCAGTACAGGGAACTACGTGGCGTACCTGGCAGGAGAACAGGGCTCAGGGCTGAAACAGGCAGGACACCGGAACCGCGGATACAGCAATCTAGCGCAGGACAAGGAGAGTCGCGTCAGCGATCCGTACCTGTCGTCCTCTCGACGTGGACAGTCCCCTCCGGAATCGTATACCACTGCGCCGAGCAACGGCAAGCAGGATGGCCAGCGCCCGTCCTGCTTTGACAACCGCCGCGCATCGAATGCGGCGTTCGTTCCTCATGCAGGCTGGGTGTTTATTCAGCATGGCGCGTTTAGGAAGTGGAAGCGGTATTACGCGGTGCTCTCAGGCACGGAATTCAAGTACAGCAAGGGGGTCGGCCAGTCTCCAAAGGGATTTGGCCTACTGATCGCCGTGCACCGCATGGAGGACCTTCGCTATGGGCTTTTGCTCGAGTTCGGTGAGGGCACCACGCTTCAGATTCGCTGTGCGAGCGAGATCGACTATGAACAGTGGATGCAGGCGATGGAAAAGGCCATCGAGCGCAATCAGAATCTCAATTCGCAGTCGAAGACATCATACACGCTCACTGCGTCGGAGCAACATGAGGGCTACTTGTTCAAGCAGGAGAAAAGCAAGGCCTGGAAACGGTGCTTCTTCGTCGTGCGCATTGATGGCTATATCGAGTGCCGCGACGGTGAGCGTGGTGCCGCCGACCGGAAGTATTCCGGGTACATCAAGGCCGTATCTTTTGCAGATTGCCACGCGAACGGGCTCGCGATTCAGCTAAGCTCAGATGTATCGATGGTGTGCTACGCGGATTCCTACGATGAGCAGATGCTCTGGTATGGAGCTATTTCAGCTGCTGCTACTGCGAACGGCAAGACGGCTCAACCCAAGACGTCTGTCAAGAGTTGTTATGTGCAGACGGCAGTGTCGAACCACGCAGGGTGGCTCTACAAGCAGGCGGGAATATTTAAAGGCTGGAAACGACTGTACTTCACGCTGCATGGCGTCGAGTTGGCGTACGCCAAGGACACCAATTCGGAGATCGTGCTTTGCGATAAGGCACATTCGGTGGAGGAATGGGAAGGCCACGTGAACGGGCTGTTAATTCGATTGATGAGCGGGCGCGTCTGGAAGATTCACGCAGAGTCATACGAGACTGCCAAGAGGTGGCGCTCCGTCATAAGCAGCGCATGCCGGCATGCGGAAACGTTCCACCTAAAGAAATACCTCAACAGCCGACGCCGCAAGAAACTGAGGCCTGTGTTTGGTGGATGGTTAACGGAGGTGGAGAAGGGCTCTCGCCTGCGTCGGTTCTTCGTAATGGACGGCACGACGCTGGGAGTTGCCAACGATGTCGACAACCAGCTCGAGCGTCTAGGGTCCGTTGTGGATGTGGGCTCGACGCGCGACCTGGAGTGCGGCATTGTGTTCACTCTTTCGAACGGAAGCAAGCTCAAGGTGAACTGTGACTCGCTGGCCGACTCCAGGTGCTGGTATGAGTGCTTGAACTTTTCGCTCAAGTAGGCGTGCTCTTTTGTACAGAACTAATAGTAGCAGTGAGTGACGTGGATCAAGGGTATGAAGGCCAGAAGACAAGGCCTGGCAGAAGGGTCTCGCATCCGCTGGTCATAGTGAAGCTGGTAGCAGTGTGAGCCCAATAATATTTACTGGAATTGTTCGAGTGTGGTGTTGGTGTCGTAATTGCCCACCGCACTGCGGTCGCGTGGCGGGAGTGCAAATCCTAAGTGCAAGGCAGCCTGATACGTGAACATTGCAGTGATCATCTTATTCCGAGGTAGTGTCGCCGCTATACGCAGGTAAGTGCAACTAACAATGCTGGTCCAGCATACACTTGACCGCTATGTACTGTAGCCTATGTTTCGCGTGTTGTGTGCTTGAAAGTAAAGCGTCTTTGCCCCGTACGACATGAAGGCCGCGGTGTCAGTAAGCAATGAAAGTCAAAGCAAAGCAGTTCTTGTTGCCAACTACTTCGAAGTACGATGTGGCTAACTACTTTCGCGATTTCGGAGCTTCCGACTTGAGTGGCAGGCTGCGCACAGCGTCCAGCGCAAGTTTGATGGCGTCTCGAGGAGGCAGCTCGTTTTCATTTTCCAGCACGGCCAACGCGACACGAGCAGTAACCTCCAGGAATTCGCTGAAGACCAGGATCCTGTCTTCGGGGTGCGCTACTTCGCGCATGCCTGAAAAGCTCTGGTTCACAGATTGATCGAATAAAGTCTCTTGCTCCTCAGGCGTACCAGAGCAAAACATTCCACAGTCGTACAGCATGCTCTTCAATCCTGCAACAGAAAGCAATAGTGGCCACGTGGATGACACTGGTAGTTGAGATGCCGACGAGCTGGAAGTCGATCCTTCTTCGGGCTCAGCGTTATCGCTCTTCTTTCGTAGGGATGGCTTCAGTAAGTTATCTTGAGTATACTTAGCGTACAGCTTGAGCAACTTCGGCTTCGCTTCCTGAAAAATGGCCACCATTTTCTAATGATCCATGCAAACGAGCGCACATGAGGAAGTCTAATAACGACAGCAAACCAAGAATGCATTGCGTTGGGCTACGTACATCGTGGTGAGAGTGGTCTCGAAATGGCCCGCTGGTAAGTCGAGAGATGGTGGGGAGGACCTGAGCCTTGAGCACGCTGTCCAAAGTCTCACTAAACGGACCTTTGGTAGGCGATACAGCTTGCACCACCCGGATCAACGCATGCAGAAAGCCAACTCGGGACAACGTGCCTCGATCATGCATCGCGACTAATGTGTCGTGGCGCAAGCATTGTGAGACCACCTTCTCTATTGTTTTCTGATCGCCTGCGTCCTGGAATTTTGTGAGTTCGCATTCGTGCAGGAAGTGTGCAAATTCAGGACCGCTCATGCCGTAGTTCAGTTCGCTACTCCCAGTGGCGTAGTGCATGTAACCAGCACTCAGCTCCGAGAACCGCGACAGCAATAACTCTTGGAGAAGCTCGCGTTCGCGTGCATCCTTTTCAATCTCTTCAGGACGCAAGCGGCTCCAGTCGTACAGGAACGCAGCTTCGATCTCTGTATCGGACAAAAACTGCCCTGAGTTGACCTGCTGCAGCATTTCAGCGCGAGCATACTCCTTCAGCTCTTCGACAGAGGAAGGATAGCTGTCTCCACCTTTTGCTTCAGCATCACCGACTTGATCCTCACAAATTGACGACTTCGCTGGTGCACTCGGAGTCCTTTTCGAGTCCGCCTTGACATCGGAAGCGAGATCAGGTATATCATTACGCTTTTGCGAGGGGAAGAAAGCATTGGCAGTCCATGCAGTAAACTGAGGTGTGCCAATTTCATTCACTGACACCTCTTGCTGTCACATGTGATAGAATTTCAAGACATCAGCAATGTGAACAAGAATCGAGTTAGATAAAGGTAGTGCATCGTACCTGAAGCTGCACAGTCAAAGTCTCGTTCTCTTTGCAGGTGTCAGCGATTCGCTTTTCAGGACGCAAAACTTGTCCATTCGCCTTGATGATAGCAGCAGGAAGGAAGAACCCTTGCTTAATGTGTGCGTCCTCACGCGTACGACACCGTCCGTGCGGAGCAGCTAGAGCATAACGCTGTGCAACAGCTAACCCGAGCCAGCGGCAGGATTGACCACCTTCACCGCAGGGAACTACAAACTGCAACCCGTGGACCTTGACGTTGACACGCATTTTATCGTAGCGAGACAAGGCTAGAGCTGTTATCCCCGCACTTCTAAGCAACTGTGAACCGACGCAACCAACAACCTAACGGAGCCTGCCTGGGCGTGAAGTTTATTTATTTAGCACCTTGATGCATCGCATTTGTCTCGGTCCCAAGGGTAGCTAGCCCAATATCTTTGACTCGATGTGTCGGCCGGCAAATTTGCAAGGTCTTGATGACAGCTCCCGTTTCTGGCAGCAACTCCACTGGTAGCCTTCGAGAGGGTATTTGCGAGCGACAAACCGACCCGGGTGGAAGGAGCACGAAAGAGACGTGTTGGACTTGTTCGTGAACGTCTCATTGCAGTTCTTGCATCTGCGAGGCTTGTGGTTCGTCTCCAGCTCCTTGGAGATTTCAGCACGATCACGAGCGCGCTGCTTCTCACGGGTGAGCTCGTCCTTCTTCACCTTTCGGAGATACTCCTTTTGCGTGTCCAGCAGTTGTTGCTGCAACTCGCTGACTTGGCACACGAGGTCTTCGATGCGCTCCTTGGAGGAATCATCGATACGCTCAAGTGTCTTGACTTCCGTCTTCTTGCTGCGAAGCTGATCAGTCTTGCGCTCAAGCTCAGCATCCTTCTCTTCGATAACTTCTCGCGTAGCGACCAAACTTGCAGAGAGATCTTCCATTCGAACAGATAGGCGAGTGACCTCTTTCTTCAAGATTGAGTTCTTCTCACGCAGTTCCTCAATCGCTCGGTCCTTTTGACGAAGTTTGCTTTGAGCCGTCTCGACTTCCACGTCTAGTGCATGGATTCGGTAGCTGGCGTGCTGTATATTTCAATGCAGCGATACTGAGTGAGATATTAGCGAACAAATGCAGAAGAACATCAGTGACTACGAACTTTAGTCTCCGATTTCACATTTTCGAGCTCCTTCGACAGCGATTCCCTGTAGGTTTAAACAGCACAATTAATACACCGCAGAGCAGGTAGTAGAAGCAGCAACAAGTTAACGCACTTTTTTTTGAGCTCGTGAAGCGCAGTCTTGTTCTGACCACGAGCTGCTTCCCATGCAGATTCTACGGCCTGATGGTAACATATTCCGAATAACAAATCCGGGAGCAATCGGTAAGAATACAACCAGAGTCCTGCAAGAAGTAAAAGACGTTGCATACGAACCGCTAGGCGAACCGCAAGATTCTTGGCCTCCTCAGCTTTATCAGCTACATCTTCCTCGGCGGCAGCCAGCTTACGCTTGAGCTTTTGGTTCTTCTCTTTCAACTCTAAAATGCTGTTTTCGTGCTCGATGCCAACAACTTCCATCCTATCCATTGCAGTGCCACAGACAAATCAGTAAGGTGGGAACAATGTTGTCAGGCAAGAATACCACGAGGTTGCTCGACTCACTCTCGTAACTTCTCTTTCTGACGGGAATTGCGCTTTTGAGAATCCTCCAGCTCCTTAAGCAAGTCCAAGCGCTTTTCGGTCTCGCCCTTAATATTGGAAACCTGTTCCATGAGGAAGGCATTCTCGCGCTCTAGTGCAAAAGCTCGTTCGCATTCACGCTCGTACTTCTTGATATACTGCTCCAGTTTCGTTGTAGCAGACACTTTGTCTTTGTGTTCAACTCTGTAAGTACAAGATCAAGGTTAGTTGAGGTCGCTCTCATTGCAAAACAGATAAGACTTGCAACATCAAACGTACTTTCGACAGGCGACTTCGCGGCTGATCGTGTCTTCGGCTGTCTCTTTGTACCGCTGGAGCACTCGTAACTCGCCCATCATTTTGGCTTTTTCAAGACGCAAGTCCTGGTGGTCGGATAGCAGGCGTTGATACTGGTCTTCCAAGCCCTTCGCCTTCCGCTTCCACATTTCCTCAGTAACGCTCCAGGGCTTCTGTGTCCATCCGTCCATGATGTCGGGCATGTTGTTACGGCTACGAAGATGCTGGGAAATCCTTTGAAGCTGGTGCTGAGTTTAAACCTTCTACCGAAGTAGGAAGGGGCAGCACCTGCCAGCAGAGCGCAGCAGCCAGCAACAACAATTATAGCGACCTGAATGAAGCCAACACGCCAAGTTGGCCAAGTGTAGGCCAAGTAGAGCTACAAAAAGAAGCCCACCACCAAGTCTATTAGCAGCAGCAGGAAGAATGCAAAAAAGAGCACTCGTCAATCGAATCAAAGATAGCAAGCATACCTTGGCAAAGAGCTTCACCGCTTTCAGCTAAAGAAAGAACGAAGCACCACCCAAGAAAAGCTCGATGCTCAACAGCTTGTATAAGACCTTATCACTTACATCGATGGTTATGTCGGTAATCAGAGTGTGTCGACAATCTGCCCCTACAATGAGATGCATACGACAACGACAAACTTACCGAAGTAAAACCGACCGTGTATGTCGAGTCGAAAATAGCGGTACGTGATTTGATAGGCTTGGTACTTCAAGATCAGAACCCAAGGACGAGGTTTCAACGGGATGTGTATCTCATTACGAACTGCCGCGGATCCGTTGTAGTTACGGGGAAAGGGTCAAACTTGTAGTAACCACGGGGGTTTACTTATCTCCTTCATCATCGCCCAAGTCGTCAAGATCAGGCATGGCTCGACCAGAATGCATCTCGGTGGCACCAGTTGCAGCATTAGTGTCATCGTCTGCGTCGCTGTTGCTTTCCACGTCACTGTCATCACTTACATCGCCGAGAGGGGGCAATTGACGGCCAGTATGAGCCTCTTCTCCAGTTTCGACCTTCTTGGGTTGCTCTACCTCTTTAGTCTCATCTTCGCCTTCGCTATCAGACGACGATGAACCTTCCTCCAACCACTCTTGGAACTTGTCTGCACGCTCTTTCTCCTCTTTATTGCTTTCACGGTAAGTGTAATCTGTTCCTTCCCAAAAGCCACATTCCAGTTTGCGACCGGCAAAGAATCGTCCATTCATCACCTCCACGCATTTTGCGGCACTGCCACTTGAGGCGAACTTGATCACCACCACGCCGTCCACATGTTTGGCAAATAGTGTAATCTTCGAAACCTCGCCAATCTTCGAGCATTCGTCGTGGATGTCTTCCTGTAATTCTTTCTCGTACGCTTCATCTGTAGTGCAAAAGCAATGTCAGTCCTAATTGAGTCTGGGTGGTTACTGTAAATGAAAGCGCGAACGTACCTTCAATTTCAGCGGGAGTAAACATGTGCTTAATAACCACAATGCGTAGACCAGCCGGCTCACTAACTTCGCCTTCATTCCAAGACAGTGCCTAACATTTCATAATGACATCAGAGACTCGTAAGTTGGACCCCCGACCCGATAAACGTCCAGACAAGATTCAAGCAACGCGTACCTTCTCCTTTTCAAACATTTTGATCTTCGCGCGCGTATCGATCTTTGGTTTCTTCTGCTTGACAAAGTCCTGCCCCTTTTGCTTGAACTCCGCGGGAGATACATCAATGGGCCATCTGCAAGTAGTTCCAGGTTTCAACCACTGTTACCATATAATCGACAAAGTAAGTTGGACGTTTAATTTTGATGAACGTACTCGGGCCGAATCTGCGACTTGTCTAGTAGTTGTACGGATAGCTCCACAGATGCCTCCTTCATGTAGCACACCGAGCCATCACCCTGCAGCCAAGGTAGGAACAAAGAATTGTTAGCTTGCTGCATTTGAAAGTCACTACATCACGCATCAGACTTACATTCAGGCCGTTGTCCTCTTTGTTTTGGTACAGCTTGATGCGAGGTTCACCAGTTGTAATATCTGACTGGATCACGCCGCATTTGGCAAAATGATCATGAACTTCTTGGACCGTGACGTCAAGCGGCAAGCCGTTTACGTACACCCACGTATTGTTTTTGCTTTTCTTCCACTTGTTGTTCTTCTTTTTCTTCTTTTTCCGCTTCTTAGCAGCTTTTGCCTCCGCGTCTGCCTGGTCAGTCACCTCAGCTTCCGTCACCGCAGTAACTGGCACTTCCCTCTTCTCCGTACTTTCGCTGTCTGAATTACCTTCCAAACTGTTGTCTTTGCCACTTTGTTGATCAATTGCCTCTTTCTCCGCATTAGCTTCCACCATCGCTTGTTGCAGCGAGGTCAGCTCTTCTTCGATTTTGTCCTCAGGGGTCACGTACGTCTTGGACTCAGCATCAAACACGTACCGCTTACCGTCCTCCGCCACCAGAGCATCCGTCGATCTGCAACCAGAGACCAGCACAATAAGAAACCAATCACTGCACAACAACAACAATAAACCACCAAACACCACGTACTCTTTCTCAAAAACCTGGAGTTCAACAGGCATTTCGCTCGTCTGCTCGTGCAGCTCTTGCTCGCGGTCCAAATCGTCGTTAGCTTCTTGCAAAAACTCCTTGAGCGACGGCACCTCGCCTGGCACCAGCATCAACACCACAAAGTCAGTCCAATCCATCGCAAGCCGCGTTGCCATTGCGTATCCTACCAATGGGCTTCCATCCGTCCAGCTCCTGGCTCCACACGAGCGTCATGCCGTCCACTTGTCCGTCCACAAAGAGCGTCACGAGCTGCTGCGTCGTCACGGGCCCCGTCCTGGTCGCGTCCGTGCTGGGATCCGTCAAATTCTCCGCCATATAGAACCAAACGGCCGCCCAGACGCGACAATAGGCCGCGAACGGCTCCACGCTGGAGATTGCGGTCCATTCCGAGAGGCGCTGGGTCCACACCAGCTGCTGCGGCTGCAGGATTCCCTTACGCAGTAGCTTCTTGACGATTGGGGCGGGCACGGGGCCCTTTTGCTGCCCTGTGGCGGCGTCCAGGTACAGCCAGAGCTCGGCAGCAGGCGTCGCCATGGCTGATGGGCTTGCGCGTCTTGGTTGTGGTGGTCGGATTGGTTGAAATGAAGTAGTGTTTTTTGACGAATCAAGAGAGTCAGGAGACATGGCTACATGACGAGCAGCTCCGATCCTTTTCGCTACAGCATGGCTGATGTGGAGACGGTGACGTTTCATTCGAGTGAGCAGCCAGGGCGGGGCGACTTTGTGGAGGTCGGCTATGAGCCGCTGGACAGCCAGCGGGCGGTGGAGCTTGTGACACATCCAAGTGCAGGCGCCATCTCGACGTTCGTGGGCACCACGCGGGACAACTTCCAAGGTTCTACGCTGCCGTTTGCGAGGAATTGGTGGTGGTACTGACTGTGTGCAATGGGAGGGGATGTTGCTGCAGGGAAGAAGGTAGTGCGGCTCGAGTACGAGGGCTACACACCCATGGCGGTGTCGGAGCTGCGCAAGATCTGCGTCACCATCCGCGAGAAGTGGCCGGAGGTTGTGGGGATCGCTGTATTTCACCGACTGGGAGTTGTACAAGTTGCTGAAGCAAGTGTCATCGTGGCTGTGAGCTCGCCACACCGACGGGAGGCGTTGGAAGGTTGCGCCTTTGCAATTGATACGCTGAAAGCTACGGTGCCGATTTGGAAGAGCGAGCAGTACGAAGGCGATTCGCGCATGTGGAAGGAGAATGCTGAGTGGCAAGCTGGAGCAGCCGCGCGGTCGTCGTGCTGCGGTAACAAGAGAGTCATGACGCCCATCGAAGACAAAAAGATTCAGGATTAGCTCTAAGATGAGGCCAAAACACGCCCAAGCCATACAATAGTGCAAAGTGTTTCCAAGACTGCTAAAGCATTGGCAACCTATAAGAAATCTGTTGACTCCTAAATTTATCCTGGTGTTGGAATGGATGGAGGTGTCTCTTGCATCGAAAGATTAAATTGAGACTGCATTGCTGGCGAGCTTTGTGCAATAATGGGAACTGTAGGCATCGAGCCTCGACGACTTGCGCTTCGGTATGACCCGCCAGGGATTATCGTGGAATACGTCTACCGAAGTGCAGTAGTAATGCAGCTCTATCACCATGAAATCGACTTGGAAGCAGAGCTTGCGTCGTCATCCAGATTGAGCGTAAGTAGAGTAGATGTCAAGAATGAACTTGAAGGATGTCGAGCACTGATTGCAGTAGCTTCCGTTCGTTTTTCACTTAGGATGATCGCATCGGTAAACTCGTCAGCGATATCATCGAGCAGCATGCCGACGTCGTTGGAGACAGCAAGGTTTCGTCCTCACAGGTAGGGATCATTCTGGTATGCTTATCATATTGCAGTGGCTAAGCGCATGAAATGGCACAGCTAGTCCGGCTTATAAAGAAGTTGGCTAATCATTCAAGGTCAGCACGAGAATCGCCGTTGCCAGCGTCCTCGACAGCGCCAATCTTACCGCAGGCAGACTACAACCGCGTGTCCGAAACTCAGCTCAAGCAGGTGAAGCAAAAGATGGACTTGGTATTTGAGCAAAACATCCTCCGCCCAGACCAAGAAGGGTACCAATACGACAAGCAAATGACGTTCCAGCCAGCGACTGAAACCTCCGACTGGGACGAGTAGCAGCACCAGAACAGTCATAATATAAACTGGATAATAGCAAATTACAGAGTAAAAGCGATCGATCGCGACACACCGACAGTTCTATCTGCACGTCCCCATCGATCGCCATTTGGTCGCGCTTCGTCTCCAGGCTCTCCTCGATCTGTGTCGCTTACACGCCCTTCTTGCGCAGCTGGTGGAAGTGCACAAACTTGGATTTCCGCTTCTTCATCTTCTTCTTGGCCTTCTTGGCGTCGCCCATGGCAGCGTCGGCCTCCTGGTTCAGCAGAGCAGCCTCTGCCTCCGCGGGTGTCGGTTCCTTCACGACTCCGGTGATCTCGCTGCTAGGCACAGGCACTGACGTGCCCATGAGCTTCTTCAGACTCGCGACCGACGTGCCAGCGCCTGAAATCATTGCAAACAATTGGAAAAGTGACGTTAGAGCGCTGTTAAGGCTGCGAATCGGCAGGAAGAGGCGGGCGCACCCTGGGACGCGATGGCCTTCTTGAGGTTCTCCTGGATCTTGGCCTCCTGCACGGCCTGGTGCGGCACGCCCACGCGCTTGCGCAGCTCCGTGCGGAACTTTCGCTTGATCTTGGAGCGCAGACTCTTGGCCATCGTGTCTTGGAGCTTCCGGAGCTGCTTAGTGCCGGCCGAATGCGATGGTGAGCGGAGAGACAGCAGCGCCCAACGGCTTTGGTGCCAGTGGCCAATCAACCTGGCGGTGTAGCGGATTGGCTGATAATGGGGATAATAGCAGCTGCCGATTGGAGGAAAAGTGTAAACCTGCGACGTGTGAGAATTGGCTAGTCTCGTGATTGAGCTGCAAAACTGCAGAAGAGAAGTCGAGCTTGGCGCTCGGAGGGCCTTCGCTTGAGGCCAGGAATCGAATCAAACACTCGATACGGTTGCTCCCCCAGAGACACTTGGGTATGCGTTTGGCGGTTCTCCAAAGGATGACAAAACTGTGCACGTGCTGGCCGAGGCCTTCGCCTTTGAGCACTTCATTGGGGTCGACCACAGCTCGATCCACACCATTGAGCCGTATCAAGCAGTCGCTCGCCGTCTCACAGACTTGACGTCAGGGTCAAGCATCTCGAAGAAAAGCTGATCGGTATACCGACGTGGAGCGTGGCCGCCACAGCGCAGAATTCACGCCGCTCGTCATGCTGGAGAATTCGACGGGAACGGGAAACACGCAAATGGCATTCAGCCTCCAAGCCCGTGCCGTGTGTGACGCGTTTTACATCGTGTGCGGCGCATCGAACAAGAAGGACCGGTCCGTATACAAGGCTTTTCCGAAGCGGTCGTGAGCTTTCCACGTGTGCGTTGGAGAAGACGCGATGGATATGAAATTCGGAAGCCTTGAAGACTTCGATCGAACCTGCCCCGTGAGATTTGTGTACTCGTTCCTCGCCGCAGCACTACGTAGTGAACCCACTTTCCGAGGAAGGACAACACGGTCAGTTGTTGAGGATGCACTTCAGTATCGCCCCGATCAAGAAGCCAAACCCTGGCCGTGTGCAGTTTCTGGGGGCAAGCCTAACTGAAAAGAAGAGATACATCTTCGCGAGGGGAGGGAGAGATTCCTGCGCGCGATGAGAAACGTGGTTCTATCGTTCGGGTTTGGCGGTGGTGATCAGTTCGACAAGTGGAAGCGGTCGAGGGCTACCCTGCGCTGCCCAGTGGTCTCGAGGCTTCCGGCCGTACGTGTGGTGCGAAGTCATTCCGTCACAACCTGCGGTGGACCTCGATCAGTTGAAGAGAGTTCTGCAACACACTTGGCCGCTATTTGCTTTGGACGCACTGACGTATCTCCACGAATACGCTGCCACTGTTGACCTGGGTGACTACCTCAACAACTTTGTGAATTGGTTGGATCCTCGGATGCATGCGCTAAAGAAACCTTCCGATGCGTTCAAGTGGGGGCGGCTTGGTCTGCTCCTATACTGCGAATTCAGCTTGACTAACGAGTATGCAACCCGACCGACGCTCATTTCGCGCGCCTCACGTCATTGAAGCCATTCGAGCTGATAGTCGATTCATTGGTTTGATCAAAATTATGGCTGCGTCAGTGCGCGCACGTATTCAGTCCCAGACACGGACTCGCTGCTGAATGTGGCTGTGACTTCCGGCAATGCAATTCGCCCGCTGAAGGATCCTCTGCATAAGATTATGCAGACGACCACGCTGCAGTCGACAGCTCTCGGATGAGGGCATGGCATTTGAGGCGCTGGCTACAGCCGCTATCGTCTTAGCAAGCTGTCACGGAGGCACCCATGGAGTGAGTCTTGCGGGCCGTTTGGGGGGGGTTACGAGCTGTAAGTCGTGGTGGACCGCGATGGCTTTCAGCTTCCGCTAGGGATTGCAAATTCCGAAGCCAGCAAGCTGACCGTGCCGTTCGTGTCGCCCCCGAACGTGGTCTGGTCGGAGTGATTTCTGACGGACTGGGAAGCCTCCTCGGCGAACTTCGCCAACCTGAGCTTTATTGCTAACTGTGCCGCCGCCTCCGACCGCATCGATTTTCGTGTGTCTTCCGGCACCAGCACTATCGAGTGGATGGGTTTGACCTGTCGGACGTCGAGGAAGTGGTGCGTCGTATCTCGGACAATTCATCGATCCTCTTGGTTGTAACAAAGAGAACGACGAGGGCTATATTGACCATGGTGGCTGTCAAGACCGACGCTGGTGATGGTCTTCCATCCACCGCCTTCTACCACGTCTCGAAAGGGTCAAACTTGAAGGTGCTGGAAACGGTGGTCGATGTTGGCGGCAAGGACAAGTCGGCTATCGTAATTGAGCTCGCGCCGGCGACTAGGTAGTACCTTGCGATCGTTGCTGAAAGCGAAAGTTGGCTGTCCACAACAAAACAAGTTTGGGGGAACGAGCACATACAGCCATCGTTTACATATTTCTTTCTAGTAGTATTATAGAATTGAGTTAGACGTGTACACTGCGCCTTTAATCCTTCAACATTGCTTGGGCTGCCCAGCAGTTCGTTGATTGAGCACAATCGTTCCCGGCGTATGTGGATCCCAATTTCAATAACCGAAGCATACCGAGTTCTCAACCAAGCTGCCCAAGATACCACCGGTCATTCAATCGAGAGGCTTGAAACAGCAAAACCAGTCTGGAAACTAGCCATGGCTAAAACGCCGTGGGTCAACTCGAAATTGCCAGCGGTCGTCGCCGTCACATGTACTCTGTAGCCATCCGGATACATCCATCATACCGATTCCGACAGTTCTCCCAATTTATATCACCGTATCTACCGTCCGGATGCCAAACGTCACATCCACTTTCGCAGCAAAAGCTCTTGATTTGATGCAGTCGCTGTTTAGATGCAGGCAAATTCCAAAAAGTTCAACACCAATCCAGTCGCCGTTTTGCCAGCTCGTCGCTATGTTCTCGCTCGCCCGCCGCGCTCTCAATGCCACGCGCCAGACGCGCAGCCTCTCGCTCGGCTGCTTCCCGGGTACTGACATGCCCTTCGTACCCGACGTGGTCTTCCGTGACCCGCGGGAAAGCGCCCTCATCCCGTGCTTCCGCAGTGAGTTTCGCCTTCAATTAGACCCTGCAATAGCCAGTAAAATGCTGCAATAACCACTAAATTGCTGCTGCTTTGCCGCAGTTCTGGATGAGGAAGGAGAAATCGTCAAGGGCGCCACGGACCCACAGCTGAGCCAGGATCTGTGCTCGCAGATCTACAGCCAAATGATCCGCCTCAACGTACGACGCTTAAGGCGATTTATCGGGGATTGCTGCTGAAATTGCAGCGTGTTTGGTGACTTTTTGCAGACAATGGACAACATTTTCTACGATGCGCAGCGGCAGGGACGCATTTCGTTCTACATGACGTCGTACGGGGAAGAAGCCATCTCGTTTGGCAGTGCGTCGGCGCTGCGTCTTGGTGACATGGTGTTCGCACAGTACCGTGAGCCGGGAGTGCTCATGTGGCGCGGGTTCTCGCTGCAGAACTTTGCAGATCAGGTGAGGATATTTGGGGAGGCTGCTTTCGCTGTTTGGTGGTGCTAATGGTGTTTATTGTTGAGCAGTGCTTTAGCAACAAGGATGGGCACGGCAAGGGACGGCAGATGCCTGTGCACTACGGCTCGAAGAACTTGAACCACCAGACAATCTCGTCTCCTTTGGCTACGCAACTTCCTCAGGTACCCCAATGTTGAGGTAGTGGATCGAACGAGCTCATGATACTCACTCAGACGTTTCAAATGCTTGTACAGGCTGCAGGAGCGGCTTACGCGTTCAAGCTGGCGAAGGAAGACCGCATCTCAGTGTGCTACTTTGGTGAAGGTGCTGCTAGTGAGGGTGACTTCCACGCTGCGTTGAACTTTGCAGCTACGAAGGACTGCCCTATTCTGTTTTTCTGCCGGAACAACGGATTTGCTATCAGTACGCCTACTGCCGAGCAGTTCCGGGGTGATGGCATTGCGTCCAGGGGCAGTGGATATGGTATTCCCATCATGCGTGTGGACGGAAACGACTTTTTGGCTGTGCACGAAGCTACCCGTCGCGCTCGCGAGTTCATTCTGAAGGAGAACCGGCCTGTTCTTATTGAAGCCATGTCCTACCGCCAGGGTCATCACTCGACATCCGATGATTCTACGCAGTACCGTGCTGTGGCTGAGATCAAACACTGGAAGGAAACTTGCGATCCAATTGAGCGGACAAAGCGCTACCTGCTTGTAAGTGGTATTATATTTGACGAGATGTGGAATGCGTTAGGAGCTTATTGTTGTTATTTACGTGTTCTGATCACTTACAGAAACGCGGGTGGCTCACTGAGGAGCAGGATCGCCACATGCAGGACAACGAGCGGACAAATGTGCTTGCGGCTCTGCAGCTAGCCGAGACGAAGGAGGGGCCACCTTTGGAGACGATGTTTGAAGACGTGTACGACGTCAAGACGCCGCACCTGCTGGTAAGCTTCAGCAATACGTGTGTGGTGGTATACATGTAGTATATCTAACGTGATCCGTCTATTTTGCAGGAGCAAGAACGTGAAATGATGGAGCACGTGGCCAAGTATCCTGACCACTACACAGGAGAGCATTAGAGGTTCGAGCGCAATGGCACAACTTCTGCAAAAGTACAGAAAAATGGTTCAATACAGTGCATTTACGAGTTGTTGTCTTTTCATTTTAGAGGTGATGCGGTCCCTCTTCTAGGCTGGTCCAAGTTTTACAGTCATGCACCCACTTGCTTCACGTTGTACGTTTGGTCGCATGGGCCATGAAGACACTTCCGGTGCCATCTCTTCGGATGTCGCTACAATAGCTTGTTTGACATCGATGTATAGGGAGCGCAGTGCCATCTCGGCCAGTTCGTCTTCATCTTCACATGGACGTTGCTTGTTGGAGGAAGTATTTGTTGGGATGCGATGTCGAGGATCCACCACAAAGCAAACGTTTGGGCTGCCTGACTGAAGTACACTTATCGCGTCTCTCACAAGTTGTTCTCGATAGACTTCATCCTCGAAAACCTGGCGACAGTGTTGAACACGTATCGCGTGAGCTGTCATAGCCTTCATACGAGCAGGCTGGGTTATTTCCTTGTTTGGCAGTTCTTTTTCCATAATCGTCATGTCTGGTAAAACCTGCTGGTCATTTTGACATTTGCTCTCGTTTAGGTCAGCAGCCTTCGCGAGCTCTAGATGTAGTGAAATGGAATTGTAGCCATTTTTCGTGTCAACTATGTCGTTGGCATCAACACTAGGGCCAGAGAGCTGTCTTGCAAGTGGTTTGAGTGCCAGGTTTTGCCACATCGCTTCAATTCGAGTCTCACCATCCCATTTGGGGAATAAATCTTCCGGTGAAGTTGATAGTGAATTGAATGTTGCAGTGGCTGTAACAGTACTTGACTTTTGTTTTGGAGTCTGGGACGTACTTGTAGTTTTCACCAGAATGGAAGGCGGTTCATGCTCCGCAAGCATATCTTCCATTGCTGCTAATTCATCCAGGTACGTCGATCTTGTAGGTACAATCGTCCCGTGTTCGGGCATGTTTGGCTTTTGGGTTTTGATGCTCAAGGGCACCAGAGGAGATGAATACGAGGCATAAAGCGAAGACAAATCTCCAGACTCGTGGTGAAGAGAAGGAAGCTTGCGCGGATGGTCGACGTACTCGTTGAACGACTTAGAATGGGATTTTTGTATGACCCCCGTAGTGATGCTAGAAGTAGCTGCCACTTGCGGTGTTCCAACTGTCTGTGTCCACTGCTGCCGAAGCAAGTGATATCGTCTTAGGCACACACTACAAAGGGGCTGAGGTTCGTACAGCTGACTGCGATCTCTCTTAGGAAGGCGATGTTGCAAATGAAATGCTAACGCTGAGTGAAACTCAGTAAAACCCCCAGCAAGACTCATATCCTGCTGCCGAACAAAGTCGTCGAAAAACTCGCAACTACGCAACACTTTCTTCGTGAGATATCCCGGTGGTTCTTTAGCGTCATCGTCATTTTGATCGCCATCGATACTCTCCTGGTTTGCAGCATCAGAAGCAGGTTTCTTGCCGTTGTTCAAAGTGCAATAGCGTCCTGCGCATCGCCATTTTCTCCATTGCGGTGTAGGAAGAATGCCTGCATCGAATCGATTTGGAGCAGATTGCGTTCGTGAGAGTCCTCTCTGAGTCGTTTTAGACAGCTGCGACGATGTTGAGCGTGATGACACGATTACAGCAGATACCGGACGCATGGAAGCAAATGAGAACGCTTTCACCTGCAGTAGCCACCAATTACCGGAGGAATCTTGAAGCAGATCTAACACCAATTCATTAAAGCGTACTTGCATCATCTTTTCCAGCGAAATCATACACATTGAAGCCAGAAGCCGGGGCTCGGACCAAGCTTGATCGATAGTACACTTAATCAGCTGACAATTTGCGCTACTTGAACTCGCGACCAATGTTGGGGAAGATCCCTCGCTGTTGTGAGCGTCTCCACCTGAAATGATCCATAAGGTTGACGAATGTTTGTCCCTCTTGCGAGAAGCACAACGCGCTATCCACGCTTTTCGCTCTGCTGGAGGCTCCATACTTGTGATCGATGTGGTAGCACTGCTCGTTGCTCCTTTGAATGGAATATACTTCTGAACGGCTATCAAGCCACACCTGTTATCGCTTTTCGTGTCATCGGTATTAGCAGAGTCAATCCAGAGCTCATCGATTGCATGTTCAACTTCTTGACGAGAGCGTAAAAACTGCAAGTCATTGTACCGACATTCAAAGTCATCTGCACGCTTCCTTACAGCACAAATTTCTGCCGACGGATTTGATATGATCTCGACCAGCGCACTACGGTGCTCTCGCCAGCTATTTTCTTGCGAATACACGCGGCAAACCAATTTGAAGGACGAACTGTCTCCACGTTCGTCTGACAAATGCTCTTCCTGGTTTTGTTCTTGGCAATACAAAAGTGCTACACCGAGACGACTGTCAAATCGATCACTTTGACGTAAAGGAACACGGAACAGGGTTGGTGCTATCCGGACAGGAAACCCACTCAGCTCACTGGATGCAATACCTGCTGGAGAAGCATTTGATTCATCCACGAACTTCGCCCCTATCAGAATTACACAACGCACGAGCTGCTGGAAGAAGGCGAGTCCGGGTCGCCACGAAGGCTGGTGCAAGTATTGAACTCCAGAGTAGTTGGCCTCATCCACGAGTACCTGATGCCGCCGTCTCTGTGCGTCATGAAGAACTTGCTTGTCAGCAGGAACGTACAACGCTGGAAGTTTGGCTTGCTCCGCCTACACACCGCATGCACGATTAAATCTATAGCCCACACACTGGATAGAACTGCGGAATTACCTTTTTCAATGCGATCTCTTTAAGAGCACTAGCTGCGGTGTGTTGTTGTGCATGCTGCATTCGTAGGCTTCGACGTGCTCTGCGTCCACCACCGTGCTTTATCTTGCCGAGTTTTTTCAGCAATCTCTCTGGCTTGTCATCGTGTAGATCCTTGAGCCATGCCCGATACGCGTCCTTCAGCTCCTCGTTCTGAAACTTAGCACCTGATGCAGTAGCAGTCGTCATGAACAATGTAGCTCCTTCTTCCTGCACTACCAGCGTCGTCGTCGTTGCAGTCCGAGAGTGCACACTATTTTCGTAGAAAATGGGATGCTGGTACGTCGGAATGAAATGCAAAACCGAACGCTCATATTGAAGTGAACCTTCGGAATCCATGGCAGATCGTCGTCACGTTGTCTAGCTCACTAGTTCGCGGTCCCTACAGCTGCCAGTCGTAGTTGTCGATCTGGAACTGGGTCAACGACGTGATCACCTCGTCCGCCTTACCGAAGAGCTCCGCCCGCTGCGCCTCATCCGTGTGGATGCGCACGTCGGGGATGGCAATGCTGTGCATACCCGCGGCGTTCGCAGCCGTGTAGCCGTTCACCGAGTCCTCGAACACGATGCAGTGCGGCGGCTTGTCGCCGTCCTCTCCCTCCTTCAGACCGAACAAACGCTGGCCCGCCGTGCGGAAAATATCGGGCGCCGGCTTGCCGCGCTTCACGGCGGGGTCGTCGCCGCACACGATGGTGGAAAAGAAGGAGAAGAGCTCGGGGTGGTGCTTGATCTTGGCGTCCACGACGCTCCTGCTGTTGGACGTGGCCAGCGCGACGGGGATGCCGCGGGCGTGCAGAGCACCAAGCACCTCGACGCCCCCCGGGAGCTCCTCGACGCGGTCGGACATGTCGCGCATGCTCTTCTCCCACTGCTTGAACATCTCGTCGGGCGTGAGGTCCGTCTCCTCGCTGAGGCCGGCGGCAGCGATGGCCATGCGTGTCCACTCGACGGCGGGGCGGCCCAGGATGGTCTTGTGCATGGCCATGGTGAACTCCTTGCCGAACGGACGCACAACGCCGTCGATGGCCACGCGGCTCAGCTCCTCCGTGTCCAGCAGCGTGCCGTCCATGTCGAAGATGGCGCCGCGCACCTGAGGCTTTAGCAGCGCAGCACTTGAGTTGGTCATGGTACAGTACTTGTGCGCTTCAGACTGTGAAGCAGGGAAGCAGTTACGATTCTGAAGATGATTGTGTGTTTCGAGTCGCATTTTACGATTACGCGTGGATACTTTATCCAAGTGAGGTTTTGAAGCCATTTTGGTGGGGATTCACTTGCAGTGGTTGTCATGCGAAAGAAGAAAAAAACCAAGTGGGGATTGCCCTGCCAAAGCTACTCGAGCTCGTCTTCGGCGACATCCCGCTGATCGGTCCTCTCTTCGCCGTTGTAAATGTGCTCGGCCATTTGCCAGATCTGCAGGATGTTGTCTTCAGCAACGGAGGCAATAACCCACGGTTCATTCGGGTGCCACGAAAAGTCTAAGACCTTGGAAGTGTGGCCAGCGTGGATGAAGAGCAACTCGGAGGGACCGTCCTTGGCGTCTTCCGCTTCTTGCTCTTCTCCAATCTGCGTACAGGAACGCAATTAGCTACTGCGTTGCCGCTGTCGGGCACCCAATGGAAACACCTACCTTGGTGAGGTCCCACACATGGAGACGACGATCGGCGGAGCAGGAACCCAGGACACCATCGTGGTGCGGTGACCACTGAATTTGGTAGACCTCGTCGTCATGCCCCTCCAGCGAATGCAACTTGGTTTTCAAATTGCGCAGATCCCACAGGCTTATTTGCTTATCCGACGAGCCTGTAGCCACGAGGTACTCGCTGGACGGGCTGAAGGCCAGGCAGTTCACCTCGGACGAGTGAGCATTCACGGTTGCAGCCGGCTTATTGTAGCTCTCGGAGCGCGTATCCCAACTGCATCCACAGAAAACAATGGTTGTTAGCTTGCAATCACCGACAATGCCAACACTCAACATTCAACAAGCGCACATGAGCAACTTCTTGTCGTCACCGACGGATCCGAACACTTTTGGGTGGTGTCTGTGCCAATCCACATCTTCAATGACGTCGCTGTGGCCGGTGTATACGTGCAGCGGCTGCACAGTCTTGCCAGCGTTGCGAATATCCCACTCGCAGATGATAGCATCGTCCGAGCCAGAGATAAGGTGGTGGCTCTGATGCGGGTCCCAGCATAGGCCATACCCTTCCTTCTTGTGGCCCAATAGACGAATGTCAGGCTCGGATCCAGCGTTATCTTCAGGCTCTGATGGTCGCTTTGAAATGTCGAACACGTGCACTTCAGCCTGCGGAGTCTTAGTAGCGACAATAAACTCATCGGATGGCATACAGCGTGCTCGATTCACCTCGCCGTCGTGATTAATGCGAAGGAAGGATTTCACTTTGCGCTGCACGCTGCTGTTGTAGGTGCCCAACTCTAATCATTGCATACAGGTGAAGAATTAGCAACAAAAAGCTGCAGCTTTTCACTCAGCAGAGCTCCTTCACCTTGAGTCTCTTCGTTGAATTTGTGCATGTCCGTCATGGTATTCAAAGGCAGCCACACTTTGGCCTTCACGAGCTGGTTCTGCTCAGCTCCCGACGTGTTGGTGCCCAGCAGCAGCTCGTGCACCGAGAAGTCTGCTTCTCCCGTGCTAGCAGCAACAATGCATCATAACTTCGTCAATCTTCGTCCAACAATTGAAAACCACTGCACGAGCTACACACGGTGCAGACAGCCATTGCACGGTGAGCGAGGGCCAATCGAGCGAGTGGGTTATCACGAGGTCATAGAGGAACGGCGTGTTCTTCTTCCAGACGCGGTATTCCTCGCTGTCGAGCCTCGTGTCCGGAGCGGCCTCTTCGTCTTCGGACACGACGATCTCCGCGTCGGAGCGAGCCGTTTCTGCCGGTGTGGGCTCCGTTATCTCCATCTCGTCCGCCATCGAGGGGCTGAAACTGGGCGAATTGGTATTTGGATGGCTGCGGGATATGCCGGATATCGCTTTTCGTTGGCTAATTTGATGCCTGCCTACACTACTCTACGCATTGGCGTCGTGCTGTATGGAGGGGCGGTGTTTGGTCTAGTACATTCATTTGTCATCATCACTAATGAACCGCTGTCACTGAAGGCGGTTGCACTGCATTAAGCAAACCAACATCGTGGTCTGAAGATATCTAGAAACCTTATTCGAGCTCGTCCTCGGCGACTTCTGCCTGCTCCGTCTCCTCGTCTTCCTCGTTGTAAATGTTTTCGGCCATCTGCCAGATCTGCAACACGTTGTCCTCGGCCACCGAGGCCATCACCCACGGGTCGTTCGGGTTCCAAGAGAAGTCCGAGATCTTGGAGGTGTGGCCGCCGTGAATGAACAGCAGCTCCGGAGGACCGTCCTCGGCGTCCTCGGGCGATTGCTCGTCACCAATCTGTTCGGGAATACATGACAAACCAGACAGTTAGTGCATTGTTCTGGGAGTCGGATACAGATAAACGACTGCTCACCTTGCTGAGATCCCACACATGTAGGCGGCGATCAGCTGAGCAGGAGCCCAGGATGGTCTCGTTGTGAGGAGACCACTGGATCTGGTAGACCTCATCGTTGTGGCCCTCAAACGAGTGCAGCTTCGCCTTCATGTTACGCATATCCCAGAGGTTCACGTGCTTGTCCGCCGAGCCCGTAGCCACTAGGTACTCACTGAACGGACTGAAGGCAAGACAGTTAACCTCGGCCGTGTGGGCGTACACAGTCGTCGCCGGCTTGTCGTAGCTCTCCGAGCGCATATCCCAGCTGCATGCACCACAACAAGTATCAATAAACGTCCACCTCTTCCTCACACCAAGCACGGCAACTCACATGAGCAGCTTCTTGTCGTCGCCAACCGAGCCGAAGATCCGGGTGTGGTGCATATGCCAAGCCACATCCTCAATCACATCACTGTGGCCACTGTACTTGTGCAGCGGCTGCACCGTCTTGCCGGCGTTGCGAATGTCCCACTCGCAGATGATCGCATCGTCCGAGCCCGATATCAAGTGGAAAGGCTGGTGCGGATCCCAGCACAGGCCGTAGCCTTCCTTGGTGTGGCCGAGCAGACGAAAGTCCGGGTTGCAGCCCGAGTTCTCCTCCGGCTGCGACGGGCGCTTGGAAATGTCGAACACGTGCACCTCGGCGTGGGGCGTCTTGGTGGCCACAATGAGCTCGTCGGACGGCATGTAGCGCGCGCGGTTCACTTCGCCGTCGTGGTTGATGCGGATCTTAATGTCCACTTTGCCCGAGACGCCGCCGAAGCCGCCGAGCTCCTGGCTCTCCTCGTCGTACTTGCGGGCGTCGATCTCCGTGTCCTCCAGAGGGAGACGCACTTCCGCCACCATCAGATGGTTCTGCTCGGCGCCGGACGTGTGCGTGCCCAGCAGCAGCTTGTGCACCGAGAAGTCGTCTCCGGTCGAGCTGTGCACCGCATAAAAAGCACAAGAACTCCATCAATTCCCGTCCAAATCGCCTCGTCCAACCTTCAAAATAGTGCAAATTTATCGCAGCAAGTGTGACGTACGTGTGGGAGTTGGGCAGCCACTGTACGCTGAGCGAGGGCCACTCGAGCGCGTGGGTCATCACCAGGTCGTACAGGAACGGCGTGTTCTTCTTCCAGATCTTGTACTCCTCGTTGATGAGCTTCTCCTGCATGGCGGCGTCAGTGACGGCCGCCACGTCCACCGTAACGGCGGGGGCGGGCGGGGCC
>JAHWLE010000451.1:0-22991 GCA_024679135.1 Phytophthora foliorum | reverse complement strand
TCCAGAGCATGACAGTTGTGACTGTTGTCCAAATTCTCCAGAGCGTTATCATTGCTGTAGTGTGGTGGGTTCTCCATCGGGTAATACATTGCTGTGCTACTGCTAAAAATTCAATTGTGATAGGGGGGGCTACCCTCGATGCAATTGCATCTTCTAGTGTTTTCCGTTGCTTTTCTGTGGTTGTCTTTCCAGTCCATTTATCGATCCATTGCGCACACGCCGCTTGTGCGTGGGGGCATTCCCAGATAATGTGATCAATTGTCTCGAGTGGGTGTGAACAGCCCACTTGTGGGCATTCTGGATTTGTGTCTCTTCCGCCATGCCAAAGGTTGAGTGTTCCAATTGTTATTCTGTAGAGTGTCCAATTTTGATAGTCAGTGAACATTCCTTGGCGGTCCCAGAGATTGTCAGGGCTCTGTGTGAGTGCTGCTTTCCCCCATACTGACGTTTCTGCTCTTGTGGTGATTTTGTCGATTATCGGTAGGAGTTTTAGATCGTTGGTTTGACGAAAATACTTGGATCTTTGTCGTCGTAGTTGTTGTGCTATATTTCTTGCCATGGTCAGTAAGACAGAGCACCAGCACCAATGAAGGCTTACCTGACCAACTTCACGATACAAGATCAACCAGCAACCAAACCAAAACCACGACAGACGAACGACATCAAGTCGCGTCTTTTATATTATCAAAAGGCTTCTATAGGAAAAAACACCTAAACATCAAATAGAAGGCCACTTATCATCATCATTTGTCATTTCTTTGTGGATCTGTTCGATCGGCAAGTATAGTCGTTATGCGCACCTCGATATTCAGGTACCCCGTCATATCTGTTCATTGATGCAGGGGGGTTTCATTGCGTTGCACTGATATTTGTTAATATGGGAGGGAGCGAAAGCAAACTATGTGTTTGCCTTCGTCGGCGAGGAAGATCACCATCTTTTCGATGCACGTGTACTCTCCCAAATAAGTTAAGCATTGTAAGGCTGTCGATGAAGTAGTTTTCCGAGATTAATAGTGTTCCCTTAGCTAGCATGCTCTTCGCGGTCATAATCGATCTATCCAAGCAAACATGACCGCAAGCAAGACCCCTCGCCGCAACCGTCTCAACCTTGAGCAGAAGCTCGCCGTATGCAAGCACGCAAAGAAGGCCCACGCCAAAACCAACCTGAGCAACGAGGCGTCGCGCGACCAAAAGCAAGTACACAAAACTGAAGGTGTTAGATAGTGTTGACCGCTTCTTCGAATGCCATCCACAAGAGCAAGTTGATATTTATACTGCTCTGCGATGGAGTGAGATAGCGTCTCCCAGAAATCATTCAAAACTGCTGGAGGCACACCGGTATACTATCGGACAGGAGCAACACTACTTAACTAAATATCAGTACATCGATACCTCTCCTAGCGCTATCCTTAATCCCTCCGGAATCGCTTTGTGATCCCCCCTGCGCATAGCGAGGGGTACAAGCACGGTACTGTACACATAGATGTAGTCTTTGTCGAACTGTACGGCACCGCCCTTGACATCCATAGGACAGTACACGTCAATGTGACATGTAGTTATCGACATGAGCTAATTGATCTTTGCATTACAACAAGGTGATCACCTGTCCTTGCTCGAGGTTGGTCGAACAGTGCCGATCGCAGTCCAAGACTCGTGGCTGTCGGGATCCATTGTGATCACCGCGCCTCGTCAAGTCAACCAACAACAACGGTCCATTGGAAATACGCTTGTTTGTAAAGAGATCCTCTATTTTAGTTAGTTAAGCTATAGAGTCCTGATATCGCTGAAATACATTTACTGTAAATGCTATAGGAAACGTGTGAGAGCTTGCCAGTAATCATTGTCCAGTTGCGTAAGATCCTGTTGTTGCATCGAAAAGGGGAAATATGAGACACCGGGTACGATCTAACTGTAAAGATGTGTCAAGTAATCTTGGGATTCAGCAATTCGTGTAATCTTGGGACCCAGCAATGTGTTATTATATAAGCACTTTGGCCTCAGGCCAAAGGCCAATGGCCTGTACATGTATAGATTCAAAGCTTCACGAGCATTTAGTCAAGACGAGACATACAAATCCAGAAGATGTAGTGTTCTCGAAGAACATACGAGAAAAGTATCTCCTCGTTCAGTGAGCAACACCACCAATGGTATCATTTCTCAATTCGCTCTCCAACGAAACAGCCCTCAACTCTCCAAGTGTTTCGCACCATGCGTCTGACAAGTATGCTGTCTGCTACGGCGGTCGCCATTTACTTCGCGACCTGCAGTGCAACTGCAGATTTCGACCAAACCAAGGTCTTGATGAATGGGTCACCAGTTCACGCACACGATTCAACCGGCAGAAGACTTCTTCGCGCGCACCAAGAGAACGGAGCAACAGCTGAGGAACGAACGAATTTTAATGTGATTGGTTTGTCGAAGAAGTCGAAGGCCAAAAAATTGGCTGATGAACTTCTGGGCAATGATAGGTTGTCGAAAGCTGCATACGTGTGGTGGCAACATAACCAGCACAGACTGACCGACATTGACAACTTCTTGAAACTCGCGAGCTTCAAGTCAGGCAAAAATTACGATGAAATCTACAACGGCTACATCTTGCACCTGGGATTGACTGGATATTAGTTGTCGGAAAAATCCCACGTGATTTCCTACTCTGCTTTAAAACTGAAACGCACTTTGATTTTACTATCAAAGCGCGCAGAAGTTTTAGATTTAACAGCAAATGCGATCAATGTGAGCACTTTGTGATGATACGAAATGTTGCACCTTTATGGCCTAGCGTTGCTGTCGGCGTCCATAATACTTGGGTATTTTTTTTCGGCCATACAGTCTTGACAACTTCTTTCGAAGTTTCTTTTGATTGTAACCACGCTTCAGTCATCCGTTTGTGGGTTGGGTCACCAACTTGGGTGGTACTCATCGAACAGCACTCTCTGCACACTTGAATGGAAATCCTTCTTGCCTGGGGCGATTCGAACAGTTTAACCAGATCATCTTCGGCCATAGCATTCTTCAACAGGCGGACAATGGCGACATCCGAGTGCGATTAATAGCTCCTTTATAAATACTTCGAAGTATACCGCTCGTCTAGTGAGACCAGCAGCTACTGTATTTCACAACTAGACATATTCAAGCTTGTATATCTGGTTAGATACAGCCGTCGCATTTCGAATGGACCGTTGTTGTTGGTTGAATTGAAGAAGCCAATGACTTCCTCTCTATTGCTACTTTGTTGTTTAGTGAGCTAAACGTAGTACAGTGTGATTAACAACTACCGATTGATGTACCCCATTGTTGGTACTGTCTATAATAATAGTTACCAGTTTTGTCTAGTGGGATTATCAACTCCCGTTCCTGACGTTCGTTGACTTCTTTCAGCTGGCACTCATGGCCTTGCTTGTCCTTCTCAGCGCGATCGAGAAGTTCTTCTTTCAGACTCTTCTCGTGACGCCAAGCGTTATAGAGTCGTGAGGTGCACGATTGCGGCATCTGATTCCTTTTTCTGCTATAAAGAGATGTTAACCTCATATATTAATGTGCTCACTCCGCTACATCATACTGAATATCGGTAATGTGCTTGTCCGTCGATTCTTTATTGGCAAAACTGACTACGTTCTTTTTCTGTACGGTGGATTGGCTATTTTGTTTCAACTCTACTAGTTGTTCAAGCGTGTATTTACTGTGCTCTTTCACGTAATCCATCGATTCATGACAGAGATGATAGGCAAAATTGTCTTTCTTTACCTACTTAGATGCGAAATAGAGTCCAGCAATGAAGGACAAGAATAAAGAAAGCCACAGTGCGTCGCCACCAACTCCTACGATGTCAAGCATAATACTTACGATACCCGCTGCTATCAGGAACCAATAAACAATTGCACGCCATCCAACTGCAAGCACATAACTAATTCCTTTGTACTTCTTCGTTGTGACTTATGTATTTGCCCAGAAAAAAATATACTCACATCAGCACATCGAGGCCGCTGTCGAAGCTAAACGGATCAAAAGAACATCCACGACAGGCCAGCTTCCGCAGCGACACAAATCCATCCGTGTTAATCATCGAAACTTTGGTGTCATTGCAGTTGAGATACTGCAAAGACAGCATTGATCCAGGCATCTCCTCGACGAGTGTTTTTTTCGATGTTGAGCCACTCGAGCGAGATGAGCTTACGCGGTACAGATGTAACTTCCGTTCGCGCAATGGACAACCATCGCAGGCTGATCAATGTATCTGGTACCATGTGGAGCTTCGTGTTGTCCAAGTTTGCCATCTCAAGTCGATACAGGTAGTTGGGAAGTTCAGACAGACAGCTACGCTGAGCGTATAGCTTGCGCGACTTGGGTAAATTCGGTAGTTCCTTCAGTGAAGTGTTGAAGCAAAATGGTGCTTCGAGATTCGGATACTCTGGAACATCCTTGATGTTCGTATCATAGATTGCTAGGAACTTAAGATTAGGTAGTTCTTCAGACAGTGCTTTAATCGATTTACACCCTGGTCACTGAAAATGTCCTATCCTGCAATATCCATAAACAAGCTGATCACATTCAATCGAGCAAGAAAAAAACTCCACCTATCCCAGTGCATTTCCACTTCGATGTAATCCGCCAGAATCGGGGTCCAACTCATCACCTTCACAACATGATTCATGTTCGTCTCTGTGGACAATCTCATGATGCATGATGCTCCCCCCACGGATCTCATGTAGTTCCAAGTATTCGTCTCGGTACATAGTTTCAGGTAATTGTTATTATAGTACACAAAGAATGTATTATGCAAAATAGTCAACTCAAACCTCACACTACTGCTACAGTGGCAGACGCGATTCCTGGATCGTCTAACCTGCGTAGTGGCGAGCAACAATCTTCACTGCAATATCCACCTGCTTACCTCTTCAGGTGGCTCACGTACTTGAACGTCAGGTAAATGGCCACCTGCAGGACGACCCAAATCACCAATAGACCCACCATGAAATTGTACTTGAGCTCCGGACGGAAGTCATACGTCTTCTCGATGTAGGCGGCCACCGTCATGTTTGTCGTCGTGTTGCCCGACGGCACAGAGATCATGTCTTGGTTATCGCCGAACTGCGCACCCACCAGCGCCGCAAGCGAGTAGCTCGACGGCATTAGGTATGTGAACCACTTGTAGCCCGCCTTCATGGCCGTGCGCGGCAGCAGGTAACCCGAGAACAGGTTGAACAGACACGACAAAGCACCCACCGCCACGTTCGCCACCTTCTCGTTCGGCATCAACGCAGACATCCACTGTCCCACGTACGTGCACGCCGACGTGTACAGATAGAACACGAACATGAAGAAGAAGAAGTCGCCAACGTTGTCACTCCAGCCCACCAGCCAGTACTCGATCGTCACGAACAGGATAATCACGATGATCAGGTACGGCACCTCTGCGAACCACAGCGACAGACTGTACGGCAGTGGGCCGTAGTAGTTTGACATGCGCTCGCGATAGAACACGGCGCGTTCGGCGCACGTCACCTCCAGCACCGTCATGAGGTTGATCACGCCGATGAAGTCCATGCTGTTGTAGATGAGACCGATGTGCGAGTTGATCTTCTTCACGCTAGCCGCAGATAGTTGGTAGAACGTCGTGCCGAAGATGACCGCGAACAACGGGAACAGGAACATGCGCATGAAGTTGTACTGTGGGTTTCGCCAGTACGTGAGCTGCTGCTTCTTGGCAAGCTGGCCCAGCTGGTTGGTAAAGCCCGTCGCGATCGGTTTGTAGTTCAGCGTCGAGTGGCGCACGAACTCGTCCGACACCTGCGCCAACTGCAGCGTGCGCTCTTGGTTGGACTTGTAGAGCTCACTGTTCTTGTACTCGACCGAGTAGTCCTTCACATCACGGCCGATACCAGCACCGATCACCTCCAGCATGTATGTGGCCGGGTTGTACTGCGGACGGATCTCCATCGTGCCAGGAATTGACTCGAAGTATTCGAGCATCTTCACCGAGTCCACGCCCAAATCACCGAAGTACGCCGTGTAGCCACCCTTCTGCAGCAGCAAAAGTCCGTCGAACAACTCGAAGATCGAGATGCTAGGCTGGTGGATCGTGCACAGCACTGTGCGGCCCGTACGCGCAATCGACTGCACTCCGCGCATCACGATCAACGCCGAACGCGCGTCCAAACCACTGGTCGGCTCGTCCAGGAACAAAATGCTCGGGTTCGCCACCACCTCCACGCCGATCGTCACGCGCTTCTTCTGCTCCACGGAAAGACGCCCCACCATCTCGCCGGCGATGGCCGACAACTCCAGCAGCTCCAGCGTCTCGTTCACCAGGTTCATCCTCTCCTCCTCCGAAAATGTCGGTGGCAGACGCAGGTTCGCAGAGAACACCAGCGCCTCGTAGATCGTCGCGGCCTCCGAGTGGATATCCATCTGCTCGCAGTACTCCGTGATGCGGCTGAAGTTCGCAGGGTTCTTCGGCTCACCGTTCACGATAATGTCACCCACGATGCGGCCACCCGTCTTGCGTCCGGCGATCACGTCCATCAGCGTGGTCTTACCAGCACCCGTCGCACCCATGAGCGCCACCATGCGGCCCGGCTCGAAGTGCGCAGTGATGCCACGCAGCAACTGCTTCTCCACGCCGGAAGGCAGCGTCACGAAGTATTCTAGGTCCTTGATGCACAGGTTCGACGGCGTGAACGGCAAACCGGCACCCCGAGCCTTCGCCTGCACAACATCGCCAGCACCAGGCGTGCGAACTTCCACGTACACGTTGTCCTCGTCAGGAGCGTTATCCGTCATCGCCTTCACGCTCACACCCTTGTACTTCTCGTACCGAATGAAGTGCAGCGCCAGACCGTTGAGGGTCGTGAAGAACAGGTAGTATGCCACCAAAATGCCGATACCGAACCAAATGTACTCCGTTCCTTGTGAAATCGAAAAACTGTCCAGGAACTTGGTGCTCTGCGCGGGAGTGTACCGGTCGCTAGAGAACTCCGATAGCATGTTGCTGCGCAGGGCCCACGCCAACGGGTTGAACCAGTACATCCAGATCCAGTAGTCCGGGATCAGGTCCGCCAGGATAATGTTGCCCGAGAACAGCAGGAAGAAGCTCACGGAGATACCCGCCAGTGCTTGACCCACTGTGATACTCGGCGACAGTGAGCTCAGCATCGTCATGTACGCTCCGATGGCGTGCTGGAAGCACACGAGCACCAGAAAGAAAACGATGTACTTCTCGAACGTCCGCGTCAATCCACTCATGAAGTAGAAGAACGTGCCGAGGATGAAAGACACTGCAACGTTCACCGGAATCTGCACCACCGTCTCCGCGATGGCGTACGACATGGTGCGGAAGAAGTTGCGCGGACGCTGCTTGTAGAACACGCCGCGCAGCTGGAACGAGATTGTGATCTGCTGCCACGCCTGCCGCTGGAACAGCGCAATACTGAAGAAGATCATGCGCAGGTAGTACGTCGAGCTCACGTTGAAGTAGATCATTCCGAGCACCAGACCCACGATGAGCGCCTCAAACAGCTTACCCCACAACAACGGCGGGTCGCGCAGCCAGATCAATTTCTGCCGGTTAAGCAGCAGCAGCGTGCTCGGCACGAACGCTAGGCCGAACTCGGATTTTTGCTTCGAGCGCGCCAGGTTGGCCACACTCTTGGCCTTCTGGAAGTCCTCCGGGTTCTCAAACTGGTGCTCGTTGAACCCTTTGCTGATCGCCTCGTGTGTCTTCTTGTAAATACTCGACTGGCAGAAGAGGTTGTTAAAGTCTTCGGAAGACACGGCGAGGTCCTTTGTCGGCACCTTTCCATTGGCGTACTGGTGTCCACGACCCGACGTCACCTCAATCAAGAAGTCGGCCGGATCCACGCGAGGAGGACAGATGAAGCCGCGCTCCTCAAAGTAGTCCAAGATTTCCGTCCTCGGGCCGTGGTAGACCATGTGACCCTCGTTCACCATTAGGATGTCGTCGAATTGCTCCACAACCTCTGGCGTCGGCTGCAGCAGCGCCACGATGACCGACCCGCCCAGCGTCTTGCACCACGTGCGAAGCGCCTTGATGATGTCGAACGTCGCGGCACTATCCAGACCCGTCGAGATCTCGTCACACAGGAACAAGCTCTGGCCACCCACCAGCACCTCGCCCACCGTTACACGCTTTCGCTCACCACCGCTCACACCTCGCAGCAGCGCGTTGCCCACCACCGTGTCCGCACAGCTCTCGAGACCCAAGATCTGCAAAAACAGCTCCGTGCGCAGCGCCGCGATGTCCTTCATCTCCTCGGGCTGGTCCTCCGGTCGGCCGTTCACGCACATGTCGGCGAACCTGAACGTCTCGCGCACTGTGAGCGTCGGGATGTGGTTGTCCGTCTGGTCGACCAGACCCACCAGCTTGATCAGGTCGATCTCGTCGCCCTTGAGACCCGAGTACAGGATCTTTCGCCGCCGATCTCCGTGCTCGCATTGTCCTGCAGCTTGCCGGCCAGCGCCTTGAGGAACGTCGACTTACCAGCTCCAGGGTTGGCCAGGATCAGCGTCATGGAGCCCGGCTTGATGATACCGCTCATCGGATGTAGCGCGTGCTTGGTGGTCATGGGGATCTTCTGCCACGGCGTGAAGATCTGCGCCAGGTGGGTGCCCACCGTTCCGTGGGCACTAGCTTCAGCCGGCACTTGCACCGAGAACGACAAATCCTGGAAGCGCACTTCGGGCGTGGGCAGCTGCAGGTTGATCTTCCTCGACAGGTGGTTGTACTTCTTGTAGAACCGCTCAAGACCGCCGTTGAGCATCGTCGCGAGGTTCTCGGCTCGCAACGTGCTGTACCGACTGGCCATAGTGTCACCACCACGGTTCGAGTACGGGTCCTGCAGGCTGCGGAAGTTGAGCGATCGGTACACTCCGGGGACCTCTTCGCCCGCATCGTTGGCCTCCGGCTGCAACAGGCTCATCTTGGGCTTGGACTTCGTGGATATGGAAGAGACAGGAAAGCGAAGTTGGCAGACAGGTAGAAGACTCTCGGCGGGTGTCTCGTTCAGCTGGGGTGGTCAACTGAACAGGGCGGGGTGGTCCTCGGCGAGCCGAGGGATATCCAGGAATGAGGTCATTTGAGCTGAAGGGGAAGCAGTCCTACCTGGTATTCAACTGGACTGGTAACCTCAATGTAAATTACGGAGGAAGGACTACAGGCAGAGGGCCCGCTCTGGGAGAGACTTTACTCGCTCATCAGAGCTTGGGGCACGTCGCTGCTATCCATGAAAAAGGTGCGGGAACGCTTTTTCGTGTGGGTCTTATGAGACCAGCTGCATGGTGTATATAACCGTCTGGTTGGGTGAAATGGCTTATGGTTTTGTGACTCCCTTTCAAAAACCAAGTCAAAATTGGACCCATCCCGTAGTTTTTTATTCCACATGGCATAAAAAAACTACGGGTTTGTTCTGTTTTTCACCTGGTTTTTTATATGGTAGTCAAGAACATATACCAGTACTAACTTTTGAAGTTAGAATTTACGGAGCTAATGTGGCAGCACCACGCTCGAGCAACAGCTGGACGCACTGGAGACGGTGCCTATTCCACTGCGCAATGCAATGGTGATCGACAGATGGAGACGATATTGGAATCTCCACCGAAGCACAGCAACACTTTCATCACGTCGATATGACCATTTACCGCAGTACAACGCAGTGGAGCTGTCGATATCCACAAACTTGATGTTCACGAGATTTTTCTCCAACAACGCTTGCATGAAGGTGGTTTTGCCTTCCACCGCGGCGTAGTGGAACGGGTGCCGTGCCATCGGCTTTTTTGGCCCTAAGCTTTTATGTTAAATCATCAACCACAGTTTCGTTTGAGGTCCATGTGATGGACTCGATCAATGTGGCGCTTGTAAAAGGGCAACATAGTGTTGACGGATCTCCTTTCTCGCCCGACCTGATGCTATTAGAGGCGAACGGCAAGAGACCAAGGCCAGGATTTCGTGCTGCATTCTGCTGCGACGTGGCGCCAAGTGCTCAAGGCCGGTTCAAGCCAATATACATGTACAAACTCAATGCACAATAATGGTCCGTTGCCGCCGGAATTGGTGACCATAACGGCCAAGCCATAGTGAAGCCCCCTTCCGGAAAGGCGCACACCATCAACAGCCACTTGCGACGTGAAAGCACTCAGTGAGACTATGCAACGAAACCACTCGATCTCGAGCAGTTTTACTGAGCCCTTGAACCACCATGAGCGCTCTCCGTCCGGCCTAGCGAACGCTCACTCTGCGATTCCCTCCGCGCCCCACCAGTTCTCAAGCTCAAGAAAGACTAATCCAAAGTCGACCGTTTCCTGGAGTGCCATGCCGTCGGAGGACAAGCGCAGTCTGCTGCAGCCGGAGGCTCCAGCGGCCACCGGGGAGGTGCCGCAGGTGTACCGGTCCCTCAACTTCCGCAGCCTGCAGGACCCGTACTCGAACCGTGGTGGAGAAACCATGGCCAGCCACTACAGCACGTTGCGGACCGACAATTTGGATACCATGCTTAATGGTGGCCTCGAGCGGTTCTACAAGAAGTACAACCACTTGTCACGCAAGATCAACCTGACGCTACCGACGCCCGAGGTGCGCTTCCAGGATTTGTCGTTCTCGGTGCAAGTGCCGGCTGAAGCTAGTGCCCACGGAACGGTGGGCACCCACCTGGCGCAGATCTTCACGCCGTGGCAGAAGATCCCCATGACCACCAAGCACGCGCTGCACCCGATGAGCGGTATCATCAAGCCGGGCTCCATGACGCTGATCCTGGCCAACCCTGGAGCTGGCAAGTCGACGTTTCTCAAGGCAATGGCCGGCAAGCTGCAGGACAATTCTCAGACGGAAATCGGTGGCGAAATCCTCTACTCGGGTCTCAAGGGCGACGAGATCGACCTGATCAAGCTCACGGGGCTCGTGGATCAGACGGACAACCACATCCCGACGCTCACGGTGCGTGAGACGTTCAAGTTCGCGGATATGTGTGTAAATGGCCGTCCAGAGGACCAACCCGAGGAAATGCGCGACATCGCGGCGCTGCGCACGGAGCTGTTCCTGAACATTCTGGGTCTGGAGAACTGCGCTGAAACCGTTGTCGGTGATGCCCTGCTACGAGGTGTGAGCGGTGGCGAGCGAAAGCGTGTGACGGTGGGCGAAGTGCTGGTCGGTGGCCAGAGCTTCTTCTTGTGTGACGAGATTTCGACGGGTCTAGATAGTGCCGCGACGTTCGATATCGTGAAATCGATGCGCACGTGGTGCAAGACGCTGGGTGGGTCGGTCATCGTGGCGCTGCTGCAGCCGACGCCTGAGGTTGTGGAGATGTTTGATGACATCTTGATGATCCATGAAGGTCACATGGTGTATCACGGCCCACGAACCGAGATCCTGGATTACTTTGAAAAGCTCGGCTTCACTTGCCCACCGCGTGTGGATCCGGCCGACTTCCTGATCGAGGTGACATCGGGTCGTGGCCGTCAGTACGCGAACGGAAGTGTCGAGACCAAGAACCTGCTCGTTACAGCTGAAGAGCTTAACAACGCATTCTGTCAGTCCGACATTTACAAAGTTACTCAAGATGCGATCAGCAAGGGATTCAACGAGCACCAATTCGAGAACGCAGAGGACTTTCGGAAGGCGAAGAGTGTGGCCAACCTGGCGCGCTCAAAGCAAAAGTCCGAGTTCGGTTTGGCGTTCATCCCGAGCACGCTGCTGCTGCTTAACCGGCAGAAATTGATCTGGCTGCGCGACCCACCCCTGCTCTGGGGTAAGTTGATTGAAGCCCTTGTTATTGGACTTGTCATGGGTATGATCTACTTCAACGTGACCTCGACATACTACCTGCGCATGATCTTCTTCAGTATCGCGCTGTTCCAGCGGCAGGCGTGGCAGCAGATCACCATCTCGTTCCAACTGCGTAAGGTGTTCTACAAACAGCGGCCGCGCAACTTTTTCAGAACGACATCCTACGCCATTGCTGAGAGTGTGGTGCAGATTCCTGTGAACGTTGCAGTGTCTTTTGTTCTCGGCACGTTCTTCTACTTCATGAGCGGTCTGACACGTTCGTTCGAGAAGTATATCGTTTTCTACCTGGTCCTGTTGTGCTTCCAGCACGCTATCAGCGCGTACATGACCATGTTGAGTGCACTGTCACCGAGTATTACGGTTGGCCAGGCTCTTGCCTCGATCTCTGTGAGCTTCTTCTTGCTGTTCTCGGGTAACATCATCCTGGCCGACTTGATCCCGGACTATTGGATCTGGATGTACTGGTTCTCTCCGATCTCGTGGGCACTACGAGCCAACATGCTGTCAGAGTTCTCGAGTGATCGGTACACGGCTGCACAGAGTAAGAAGTTTTTGGATAGCTTCTCGATCTCGCAGGGTACGGAGTTTATTTGGATTGGTATTGGTGTTCTTGCCTTTTACTACTTCCTGTTTACGACTCTGAACGGATTGGCGCTGCACTTCATCCGGTACGAGAAGTACAAGGGCGTGAGCGTGAAAACCACAACAGACAGCACCGCCGCTGACGAGGTTTACGTCGAAGTTGGTACACCAAGTGCTCCTAATGGTGGTGGTGTTGTCAAGAGTGGCGGTCTTCCATTCACGCCATCCAACTTGTGCATCAAAGACCTAGAATACTTCGTGACGCTGCCGTCGGGCGAAGAGAAGCAGTTGCTGCGCGGAATCACGGCGCACTTCGAACCTGGTCGCATGGTGGCGCTCATGGGTGCGACGGGTGCTGGTAAAACGACGCTGATGGACGTGATCGCCGGACGCAAGACGGGTGGCCGCATCGTGGGCGACATCATCGTGAACGGTGAGCCGAAGAACCCTGCGAACTTCAGCCGCATCACGGCGTACTGCGAGCAGATGGACATCCACTCGGAGGCAGCTTCTATCTACGAAGCATTGGTGTTTTCTGCGAACCTGCGCCTGCCACCTACGTTCACGAAAGAGGAGCGTATGAACCTGGTCCATGAGACCCTAGAGCTTTTGGAACTCTCTCCGATTTCGGGTGCTATGGTTGGTAGTCTATCTGTCGAACAGAAGAAGCGCGTGACGATCGGTGTGGAGGTGGTCTCCAATCCGAGCATTCTGTTCCTGGACGAGCCGACCAGTGGTCTGGATGCTCGTTCGGCGCTGATCGTGATGCGCGGAGTGCAGTCGATTGCGCGTACGGGCCGCACAGTGCTGTGCACGATCCACCAGCCTAGCATCTCGATCTTCGAGTTGTTCGACGGACTTTTGCTGCTGCAGAAGGGTGGCTACACGGCGTACTTCGGTGAATTGGGCGTGGACTCGGTGAAGATGCTCGAGTACTTCGAGTCAATTCCTGGTACGATGGAGATCCGTCCGCAGTATAACCCCGCCACATACATGCTGGAGGTGATCGGTGCTGGTATCGGCCGTGATGTGAAGGACTACTCAGTCGAGTACAAGAACAGTGAGCTCTACAAGTCCAACCGCGAGCGCACGCTGCAGTTAGCGCAGGTGTCGGACGAGTTCGTGCGCCACTCGACGCTGAACTACAAGCCAATCGCGACGGGGTTGTGGAACCAGTTGTGCGAGCTCACGAAAAAGCAGCAGCTCACGTACTGGCGAAACCCACAGTACAACTTCATGCGCATGTTCCTGTTCCCGTTGTTCGCGGTCATCTTCGGCACGACGTTCTACCAACTATCTGCGGCCAGCGTGAAGAAGATCAACTCGCACATCGGTCTCATCTACAACAGCATGGACTTCATCGGCGTGATCAACCTCATGACGGTGCTGGAGGTGACGTGCGCCGAACGCGCCGTGTTCTACCGCGAGCGCATGTCGAACTACTACGGCCCACTGCCGTACAGTCTGTCGCTGTGGTTCGCAGAGGTGCCGTACCTGATCATCGTGATTATCCTGTTCGTGACGATCGAGTACTGGCTGGTGGGCTGGAGTGACAACGCGGGCGACTTCTTCTTCTTCATGTTCGTGTTCTATCTGTACACGTCGGCGTGCACGTACACGGGACAGTGGATGTCTGCGTTGATGCCGAACGAGAAGGTGGCGAACGTGGCGGTGGGTGCACTATCGTGCTTGTTTAATTTGTTTTCGGGCTACTTGCTGCCGCGCACGGCCATGAAGGCGGGCTACAAGTGGTTCCAGTATCTTATGCCATCAAGCTACTCGCTACCAGCGTTAGTGGGCGTGCAGTTCGGGTACAACCAGGATGTGATCGCCGTGACGGCAAAGAATGTAACCAAGCAGATGACGGTGGCCGACTACATCGCAAATACCTACGACTTCCGTCCGGATAGCAGGTACAGCTTCATGGGTGGACTTATTGTCATCTGGATCGTGCTCCAGGTGGCCATCTACCTGACATTTAAGTACGTGAGTCACCTCAAGAGATAAGTCGCCTGCTGGAGAAGAGCTCACGATGGTAAAGCACTATGTGAATTTCGTCCAAGGAAGCGAGAAGACCAATTGGCACTTACCATGTTGCACGGATCATATACACCAATACACTTGACTTCATTTTCCTTCCCAAATTTTCCTTTGTGCTGAGCACGATACCATCGATGTTGATTGAGGGCTAATTTGCGTGGAATCGACGTACTACAATGCTCGCGATCAGTTGCAGCTGCCTTTTTCATGCAGAATTTTAACCAACATATCGAGTAAGCTCAGCAGGACTTTACGGTGTCTTCTTCTGTCGCTTACATTATTTCCTATGCTTGCGGTATTCGTTCGATGTACAGATGAAACCTAGGCGCTACGTTCGCTAAGCCTTACTTTCTTCCGCCGGTTGAACACCCATGGCTCATGCAGTCAAAACTGTCGTCTTCTCCGACTCGACAAAATTCCAGAGTTCCTGAAGCTGAATTTCCTCTTCTGTAGTCACAGGCCAGCGCACGAACACACCTGGCTGACCCCAAGGCGAATCAACCGTGACAGTTTGTCCGGGCCCAAATTCCTTGCCACTCCAGAGGTGCTTGTACGTGATACTCGTGCCGTTGACGCGGATTCCGTCGCTGTCGAGTTCAATGGGCGGGAGATAGACCTCAAGTGAGGTAGCTCTCACATCGTACACTGGTGCTACATACAGCGTTTCTCCCACCCAAAAGCTCTCATCGATGACAGTGCGAGAAATCGTGTCGTTTGGAGAATACACGATCGGGTGGCGGAGCACTGGCCACCCACGCTCTTGGTATTCAGCTTGCAGGGCCAAGCGGTACTTCTTGAGACTGCGGAATAACCGCGTGTTGTACGCGTGGTAGGCCAATGTCGTCGCGTTCGTGTAAGCCTGCGCATTCACATGGGGAATGTTGCCCTCGTGCGTCCGGAAGACGGCATCGCTGAAGGCACTGAGCTCACCCCAGCGACCAAGCAGTGCAGCACTTCGAGTAAAATTGCCGATAGAGGACAAAATATTCGTGTATCCGCCCACGTCCGAGTGCGTATGGGCGAAACCAGAAGCCCCAATGTGAAGAGCACTGCTCACAGCAGCACGTAAGCCGTCCTCGCGAGTCTCGTCGATGTTCTGATCACCGACCCAGAAGAGGTTGGTGTGCTTTGCCGAGAAAGTCCCAGCGCTACGGTGGAATCCGATGGTTTCGTTTGCCAATCCAAGCTCTTCGACGACTTCGCGGAGTAGCGTCGCCCACACAGTAGGGTAGGCGTTGTGGAACACGCGTGGGCTGATTGTGCCATGTGAAAGACTCACCGAGTCGTCAACTGCAAGATACTCGCCGAAGTCCTGCATCATACCCGAGATCGGCACGGAATAGTACTGCTGCTTCACCAGGTCCTTGAACCAGTCAATAGTGGACTGGTTCGACAAATCCAGGATGCCTGCGTCGATGCCGACACCACTCGTAATGGTCCAAACACTGTCGTCTCCTGCAGAGGTGTTGGTCACGAAGCGCCCCTCACTTTTGGCGATATCGTAGAAACTGGTGTTGTAACCTGTGCTCTTCGTGCTGACGTTAGCCAGGAAAGTGTTAATGTAGCTCAAGGTGCGCACATTGTAGTCGGTACGGAGGTGAGGCACCCACTCAGCCCACGAAGGGTAAAGCGTTGTGTCGGACTCCCAATTCCACCAGAGCCGATGAACGTCAATACCGTATGACCCCGCTTGCAGCCGTGTTCCTGACCAATCTTGCAGCCAGACGCTTGCCAGGGGTAAACTCGCGTTCAGCGCATCTTGGATGACACCCTCGACGAAATCCTGACCGCCTTGGATGCCCAGAATTGCACCATCATTAGCCCAGTCGGGTAACTCCGGTTGCCGTCCGGTGATTTTTGTCAGCTCTCCAGTAGCGTCAAGGAGCAGGTTGCCCTCGGTGACTCGGCCAAGCCAACCACTGATCGTTGAGCCTTCGTACTGGATCTCCACTGTCGTCGAGGACGAGTTTGAGTGATCACCCTCGACGATATCTCCAGCCAGATATCCTGCGGCGGTATCCTCGAACGAAGAAGTTTCGTTACTTGCAAGGTTGAACAGTGCGTAGCTGGTACCATCAAGGACAATCCACCGGCCCAAAGATGAAGTAAGCGATGCAATTGCCGTGTACGTCGTCAGCAAGGACCCACCAGCAAATGTTCCAGCAACGGAAGGGTTCGCATTGAGGACAGAAGTGATCGGCTCCTCGCCACGCCCAGCGCCACCTTCACGAGTCCAAACGGGCACACGCCAGCCACGGAGGTTACCGAGACCGGTTTGCTCGCCCAGTCCGAAGAAGGCTTCATCACGTGGGGACTCGTATGCCAAATAGACATTGGCGACGTCGGCTCCATCAACACTTGCATTGAAACGCAGTGTCTGCGAGTCTTCCACAGTGAAGGACAGCGACCACGACCAGTCGACGTCACCGAAGGTGCCAGCGATCTCCACACTTTCGGAGCCGGAGGCCACCTGCCCGATGGTGACGTTTTGGGCTTGTGTTGAGACGTTCTCGCTGCTCAGCTCAAAGTTACCTGAGGACTGGGTGATGGTCGTGAGCCCCGTCGATGCCGACACGAAGGCACGGTCCGAGGCAGCTGGTTGCAACAACCAAAACTCGTGTAAGTGACAATATCTGAGCTATCGTCCAAGAGCTACCCACACTTCCAGACTTGGTCACCGGCGCTGTTCACCACCTCGACGGACGTCGAGCCGATATCGACAGTCACCGTGAAGGATTTCCCCAGTGCATACTGGTCAGCAGCAGCAAATTGCAGCAACACCAGCGTAGCGAAGATGGCTATAGTCTTCCGGTACACCCGCATTGTAGCTTGGTGAAGAATTGAAGAATGACATTTGTGCTGAAGATTGCGGTCGTGCCACGACGCAGGAAGGCTTGACGTCGAGCCGAATAAGCCCCAGTTGGTTAATGCCCACGCCAATCATTGCGCTAGAAGTGAGTGAGCGGGCTCAATCACTTGCTAAACCGAAATGTATAGGGGGAAGCTGCGGGAAGTGAGACTGCCGTCGGTATGGACGGTGCATGCTTACGTTGACGAAGCTGATGTCAAAGCTTCAGGCCTTGGTACATGTACGAAGTTCGAAGTGCATGTAACATTACGGCGCTCGACATGATTGTTGCTGCTGGTCGCACGGCACAATAGAACGTCAATTTAGCCGATCGTGTCTAATTTGAATTTGGAGGTAACTATTATAACGCCGAGCCCTCCGACGCGAGATTTCCATCTGCCGAGTCCCACCGCCACACCGCTTCCATCACATCCTGCAGAACAGATTGACAAGCGAAAGTCACGCAACCCATTGTACATGTATATTGATAATAGGCAAACAGTTTTTTTACTGTGCTCTAGCAAATAGTAGATCTGGTTACACTGAAGAACTCGAAAGCAAAACAAGATGTCGTACATGCCACATGAACATGAGATAGCGCCGCGAACATATTCAAAGAGTTCAAAACTATCAGGCTCTGGATGGCACAGCTGTCGGTGCTATTATTGTGGCAAGATATTAATAGTCTTCTTCACTTTCACACTCAAGCTTGAGGTGTTCTACATGTTGGGATTGCAGCGTTCTAATCCCGATCCCTGCACGCGTGCCTCTCAGTCGCGGTTTAAAACGAGACCAACCTTGCTCGTTGGCTTGGTTGTCAACCTATCTCCGGCCGAATCCGTTGAATCCGAGACACTAGGTGAGGGTGGTTTCATGCGACGATGTCTCCTTCGGCTTCTGATCGACCTTGAAGCTAAGTTGGTCTTTTTGCATCGCATCCGTTGAGCTTTCTCGAGCGCAGTGCTAAAATCGAATCAAGCTGCACAAGGAGCGACAGTGAGCGAACAAGTTGGTTGGAGCATTGACACTACTTCAAGCTGGAACTAGGAGGCTGAGGTCGTAGAGGATCAACATGAGTCTGTTGCTGCCGGAGACCGAGAACAACGTGCCTGCGGAGGAAGTGCCCGTCCCCGAGGTGTACCGTTCCCTCAACTTCCGTAGCCTGCAGGAACCGTACAACCACTCCAGTCATGACATCACGGGCAGTCGCTACAGCACGCTGGATGCCGACAACCTGCAGGTCATGCTGAACGGGGGCCTCGAGCGCTTCTACAAGAAGTACAATCACCTATCTCGTAAGATCAATCTCCAGCTACCCACACCTGAGGTGCGCTTCCAGGAACTGTCCTTCGCGGTCGATGTTCCAGCCACCCCTGGCACCCATAACACTGTCGGCTCGCACCTGGCAAAAATCTTTACACCGTGGAAGAGGCCCCCGATGGTAGTGAAGCACGCACTGCACCCGATGACCGGAATCATCAAGCCAGGTTCGATGACGCTGATCCTGGCGAACCCTGGTGCGGGTAAGTCAACGTTCCTCAAGGCGTTGGCTGGCAAGCTACACGACAGCTCGGAGAAGGAGATCGGCGGTGAAATTCTGTACTCCGGCCTGCGAGGTGAAGAAATCGATCTTGTCAAGCTGGTCGGGCTCGTTGATCAGGTGGACAACCACATCCCCACACTCACCGTGCGTGAGACCTTCCAGTTTGCGGACATGTGCGTGAATGGGCGACCAGAGGACCAGCACGAAGAAATGCGTGACATTGCTGCATTGCGCACGGAGCTGTTTCTGCAGATTTTGGGTCTGGAGAACTGCGCTGACACGGTGGTGGGCAACGCATTGCTGCGAGGAGTGAGTGGTGGAGAACGCAAACGCGTGACGGTAGGCGAGATGCTCGTGGGCGGCCAGAGCTTGTTCTTGTGTGATGAGATCTCGACGGGACTGGACAGTGCTGCGACGTTCGACATCGTGAAGGCACTTCGGATGTGGTGCAAGACGCTTGGTGGGTCTGTTATTGTGGCACTACTGCAGCCAACGCCCGAGGTTGTCGAGCAGTTCGACGACATCTTGATGATCCATGAGGGTCACATGGTGTATCACGGACCAAGAATTGACATCCTGGATTACTTTCGAGACCAAGGCTTTACATGCCCACCGCGTGTGGATCCTGCCGACTTTTTGATCGAGGTTACATCGGGTCGTGGGCAGCGGTATGCGAACGGAACTGTGGAGCCTAAGGTTCTTCCTGTCACGGCTGAAGAATTTAACGAACTGTTTTGTCAGTCTAGCATCTATAAGAAAACGACGGATGCGATCGCTAAGGGCTTCAACGAACACCAGTTCGAAAGCGTTGAGGATTACAAGAAGGCGCAGAGCGTCGTCAATCTGGCACGCTCAAAAGATAGATCCGAGTTCGGGTTGGCCTTCATTCCGAGCACAATTCTGCTGCTACACCGGCAGAAACTAATTTGGCTACGTGACCCGCCACTCCTGTGGGGAAAATTGATCGAGGCTTTGCTAATTGGCTTAGTACTTGGAATGATCTACTTTGAGGTGAGCTCGGCATACTACCTTCGCATGATTTTCTTCAGCATTGCACTGTTCCAGCGCCAGGCGTGGCAGCAGATCACGATCTCGTTCCAGTTGCGTAGAGTATTTTACAAGCAGCGCCCACGCAATTTCTTCCGCACCGCATCTTACGCCATTGCGGAGAGCGTCGTGCAGATTCCTGTGAACCTAGCTGTATCGTTCATCCTGGGCACATTCTTCTACTTCATGAGCGGACTCACAAGGACGTTCGAGAAGTACATTGTGTTCTTCCTGGTGCTCGTGTGCTTTCAACATGCTATTAGTGCATACATGACATTATTAAGCGCACTGTCTCCAAGCATCACTGTGGGCCAGGCTTTCGCTTCGATCTCTGTCAGCTTCTTCCTACTCTTCTCGGGCAACATTATCTTGGCTGACCTGATCCCGGACTACTGGATCTGGATGTACTGGTTCAACCCGCTGGCGTGGGCACTACGCAGCAACATGCTTTCGGAATTCTCGAGCCACCGATACACGCACGAACAGAGCAAGAAATTCCTAGACAGCTTTTCAATTTCTCAAGGCACGGAGTACATTTGGTTCGGCGTTGGCATTCTGTTGGCGTACTACCTACTTTTCACGACGCTTAACGGAATGGCGCTACACTTTATCCGGTACGAGAAGTACAAGGGTGTGACGGTGAAGGCAACTATGGGCAACACAGATAAGGACGGCGACGTGTATGTAGAAGTCAACACACCAGGAGCATCGAGCGTGACTGGCCAGGAAAGAAAAGTTGCTGGTTTATCGTTCACGCCATCCAACTTGTGCATCAAAGACCTAGAATACTTCGTGACGCTGCCGTCGGGCGAAGAGAAGCAGTTGCTGCGCGGAATCACGGCGCACTTCGAACCTGGTCGCATGGTGGCGCTCATGGGTGCGACGGGTGCTGGTAAAACGACGCTGATGGACGTGATCGCCGGACGCAAGACGGGTGGCCGCATCGTGGGCGACATCATCGTGAACGGTGAGCCGAAGAACCCTGCGAACTTCAGCCGCATCACGGCGTACTGCGAGCAGATGGACATCCACTCGGAGGCAGCTTCTATCTACGAAGCATTGGTGTTTTCTGCGAACCTGCGCCTGCCACCTACGTTCACGAAAGAGGAGCGTATGAACCTGGTCCAAGAGACCTTGGATCTACTAGAACTAACAACGATCTCGGGAGAAATGGTAGGCAGTTTGTCAGTGGAACAGAAGAAACGCGTGACGATCGGTGTGGAGGTGGTGGCGAACCCGAGCATTCTGTTCCTGGATGAGCCGACCAGTGGTTTGGATTCGCGTTCGGCGCTGATCGTGATGCGCGGAGTGCAGTCGATTGCGCGTACGGGCCGCACAGTGCTGTGCACGATCCACCAGCCTAGCATCTCGATCTTCGAGTTGTTCGACGGACTTTTGCTGCTGCAGAAGGGTGGCTACACGGCGTACTTCGGTGAATTGGGCGTGGACTCGGTGAAGATGCTCGAGTACTTCGAGTCAATTCCTGGTACGATGGAGATCCGTCCGCAGTATAACCCCGCCACATACATGTTGGAGGTGATCGGTGCTGGTATCGGCCGTGACGTGAAGGACTACTCGGTCGAGTACAAGAACAGTGAGCTCTACAAGTCCAACCGCGAGCGCACGCTGCAGTTGGCGCAGGTGTCGGACGAGTTCGTGCGCCACTCGACGCTGAACTACAAGCCGATCGCGACAGGTTTCTGGAATCAGCTTGGCCAGCTTGCCAAGAAGCAGCAGCTCACGTACTGGCGAAACCCACAGTACAACTTCATGCGCATGTTCCTGTTCCCGTTGTTCGCGGTCATCTTCGGCACGACGTTCTACCAACTATCTGCGGCCAGCGTGAAGAAGATCAACTCGCACATCGGTCTCATCTACAACAGCATGGACTTCATCGGCGTGATCAACCTCATGACGGTGCTGGAGGTGACGTGCGCCGAACGCGCCGTGTTCTACCGCGAGCGCATGTCGAACTACTACGGCCCACTGCCGTACAGTCTGTCGCTGTGGTTCGCAGAGGTGCCGTACCTGATCATCGTGATTATCCTGTTCGTGACGATCGAGTACTGGCTGGTGGGCTGGAGTGACAACGCGGGCGACTTCTTCTTCTTCATGTTCGTGTTCTATCTGTACACGTCGGCGTGCACGTACATCGGGCAGTGGATGTCTGCTTTGATGCCGAACGAGAAGGTGGCGAACGTGGCGGTGGGTGCACTATCGTGCTTGTTCAACTTGTTCTCGGGCTTTCTCCTACCACGGACAGCTATGAAGCCGGGCTACAAGTGGTTTCAGTATCTGATGCCTTCGTACTACTCGTTATCGGCGCTGGCCGGAATTCAGTTCGGAGATAATCAAGACATTATTGCTGTGCCAGTGAAGGGTGTCCCGACCAAGATGACCGTGGCTGCCTACATCAAGAAGACGTATGACTTCCAACCTGAGCGCAAGTATGACTTTATGGCGGGTTTGCTGGTGATCTGGGTTGTTCTCCAGCTTGCTATCTATCTCACGTTCAAGTACGTGAGTCACCTCAAGAGATAAAGCCGTCGCGATCATGGGTGTGATATACTTCGAAGCACACGAGCAGCTTTACCGACCGCGATGAAGTGATTTTCACCGTCGATGAACGAATATACTTTATACTTATATAACCTTGCGCTAGACTTGTTTCCGTCCACTTGTGACTGCCACGGCGGCAACTGGTGGCTTCAGCTCTGCGAGCCACAGAATTCACGACTCCTGACATCGTGGATGAAACCGAGGCTGCAGAGGCCTTCGGTTTCCACCCATTAAGTGAATACCGATTTTGGCAACTCGACTTCTTCAGTCGTTAGTATTTTAATGTGATGAATGTGTTATAGAGTTCATGGGAAATAACCACGGAATCAGTTGGTAAAATATGTTTTCTTCTTCTTTTGTGCTGCAACTTTTACATGAGGCTGCACCACTCGTTGCCGTAGACGCTGGCGTTGTTGAGTTCCCCGCAATTGCGGCATCTCCAGCTCGTGCAGCCCGCCGGGAGAGGGTACGGGGCCGCGCATTTGTTGCACAGAGCCTGGCCCTGCGCATCGCGGCGGATGTTGGCGTTGTTGGGCACCACGCGCGTGTGGACGGCGGCGGATGGGACGCTGCCGGGT